>BLKR01009701.1:58723-93748 GCA_011170035.1 Teleogryllus occipitalis
TTTTCAAGAAGCCTCTATGACTTTATTGAAATTTTCTCAGATATAGCTCCAAATTCTTTAAATAGTTGGTTCGAATAGAGCAAAGTATGCTTGCAAAAATGGTGCTTGGCTGGTTTTCATTAAAACATCCAAATATTTTAAAATTGCAAAAGTTTATAATTTGTTCAACCCACTCCACCACATTTATTATTGATTACAGAGATTTGTTTCTAATGAAATTGTACTTGAATGTTCTTTGACTAATTGTGGCATGTGATTGAGATGTAATTTGACTTACCAATTTTTTCTTGTACTCACTTGGGCAAATTCTCCATTAAATTGAAAATAATCTGTTCCTCAAAATTAGATCATTAGTCCTGAACAATTTTTTTGAAAATGTGAGTAGTTTTCATGAAATTTTGAGTGAAATAGCATTTTTTTAACTATCAAAACATTTTCTCAAAAACGACGCCAATATTTTCCTCCATTAATACAATAGAATAGGACGTCTTTTCATTAAAACCTCTGGAATTTTGAAAATTGTGAGGGTTTAATTATTTTCTTCCATTTCGTAAGAAAAAGTTCTGTAATTGTGCGCCGGAAATCTGAATTTTCGGCAGAAAAAACTAATTGCCGGGCCCTGGTAACGAAAAAATGGATGAATCCTATTGCTTTATACAGTAAATTACTTCCTCAACCTCGTGGTTTAGCCAGAATCCGTTTTCTGGTCTTTCATACCGAAAACTCGATTGACGGCGAGACGTCCGTCTGTGGTCAATGCTAGCGCCTAAACCGTTCAGCCGATTTTCTCCAAAATTGATATTCCATGGTCGATCTGAACGGACTCGAGGTTTTGGGAATTTAAAATAGATATTTTGACTTTTGAGGGTTATTTATATATTAGTTGAACATTGAAGTTTTTTTTTATTAAACTTTGTTCGATGATAACGTATAAGGACGCTTAAGAGAATGGTGCAGGTCTCAAGTTAGTTAAATCTCAGATTTTTCGAAAATTGGAAAAGTAATTTTTTGGGCGTTTTCCTATAACTATAATATTGAAGATAGAGATTTTTCTTTTAAAGAAATTATTTTTTAAATTCAGATCTTGAAATAAGGCGTGTTCATTTTTTCGAAAATATGAGTAGTTTTCGAGTAGATTTGTGCTTGAAATTTATGCAATTTCTAAATATTTTTTTTCTCTAAAACAACTTTTTTTTTAGATAGAACGAACGCTTAAAAGAATGATACGGGTCTCGTATTCGTTGAATAATCTGAATTTTCGAAAATTGCTAATTTAAAATTATTGCGAGAAAGTGTGTGCTGTTGTAGCACCACTAGTTAAATTATAATTTATCTCTAATAAACAAGCTTGAGATTTCTTTGTAGGATCACAGGAAAAGTACGAATATACGATACAATCGCCATGAATGGTGAAGATGAACAAAATGAAAAGGTAGCATGACCCACCTTTTGTCCGGAAAACAAAGTATGGGCTTGGATCCCCATGGAATCAAATATTTGTACTTCGTGATTATGCATTTTTCAACGTTACGAATATATTCTAGTCCAATAAATGAGGATGTCTGGGGGTCAAGATGGGTCCGACGGTGGAGCATGGGTTTCTCACCCGTAAAGCTTGCTTTCAATAATTCCAGAGTCGGATTTTTTTCTTAAAGATTTTGTGCCATTCAATTCAAAGGCTGAAAGCCATTTTCATTTCAAATTGAAATTTCAAAATTTGTAGATTTTGTACAATTCAATTCAGAAGCAGAAAGCCATTTTCATTTCAACTAGAAATTTCAAAAAATAAAGAAACTATTTTTTAAACTCGCGCTGCATTGGTTTAGTTTTTCAAGGGTTTAGTGATAACAAAAATGTCAGTGGATTAGAGGTTGCAATACTATAATATAATGCATTTGTTACCGATAATAAGAGAAGTATGTGCTGTAATAGCATCACTAGTTTATTCGGCTTCCAACATTGTTTTAATGCATTATTTTTTAGATACCAATAGTGACCAAACCGACCTCGTGAAAATGCAAGCTGTATGTATTTCTGCACAGCATGCTTCTATGAGTAGTGTACTATAGCGGCCGGTAGCTATTTGTCTCTCCATATCAAATTCATGACACCCAGGACGTGTGTTAATCGAGAGAGCATTAATGAGAGAATTATAGACGTTGTTAGTTTTATAACCCATAAAACAACAAAATGTGGTCGTAAAACTTCGGGGGGCGACGGCTTCCCTCGCCAGATCGATACCGTTATAAATTTATACCAACAGCACGTGAAACTTGTTTTTTGATTCTTGAAGTGTACGCGCGTTTTCAAGCCCTAAGTTGAGATATGTTTAACTTTTGCAATTACGAAGTGCAATAAATAAGGAATCTCGTGTTGGAATTCGTGGTTGGTTGGCACATTAAATGCGAGTAGCTTGACAAGAAGAGAAACAACTTTGAAAAAGAATTTTTGAGAAATGTAAAATAAACTTGAATTTTTGTGAAATTTGGTATTTCTATATTATTATTATTATTATTATTATTATTATTATTATTATTTATTACTTTTTTTGTCGAATGCGTAAAAGCTTATGTAATCAAGCAAAACATGGATCTCCACATTTTGACGGGTAAACATGGTGAAGGGGTTCCTGACACCGAAAAATATAAATTTCTTCAAAAGCATATGTAATTGCGTGTCCACTCGTTAGAGAAAAACTTTAGCTCGTAAACCCTGCCCAGGATTATTTCAAAAATAGTTATTCAGTGATTGATCTGGCTCAATTTCATCCTGCTGATTTGAAAGAAATCTTTTATAATTTTTGTACTTTATTTGTATCTAATCCGTTTTCAAAATTTTCTCTAAAACTTCGAAAGATTTCCTGATATTTCTTGTTCGAATATTATATTTTATCCAGCCGAATAGAACAATGTGCGCTTATAAACATGATAAAAATCTATTTGATATTACTTAATAAATGTATTTTTTAACACTGATTACTGGAAGACTTGTTTACTACATTTCAAAATGCTGAGAATTTCTCACTCTGCAAGTTTCATGTGTTCTGTTTAAGTGTAATAATATATGAAGGTGAATTAAATCAAGGGCTTGAATTACAAGGAGAACAAGTTGAAAGGATTGTTGTGGAAGGAAATGAGAAAGTTGCAATTTAAAGAAACAAAACTATTGGCGTATTGTTTGAAAATAAGTTTATTGTGTCCAGAATAATTCAACTTTCCCAACACATGCAACAGTTTTTATTATTTTTTTTTCAGGAAATGTTGACGAAAATAACGTTTCCTACTATGTCGATTTAAAATAGAATTTTAGTTCTCGGAATAAAAGGTGTCATGTTCTCGCCGGAAAATATGCAGGTCGATCGCGATTCTAAAGATTACTTGACAATTGAAACGAGGAACAGCAAACAATATGTTTGCTAAAAAGTGGCGACCGGGAGCGGTGGCTCAGTGCATCAACTGATGTCACTGCAGCGTCTCTGACCGGGAGGTCCTAGGTCCGGCGACAGGATTTTCTACACTGCCTGTCCAGCTAGGTCAAATTCCGTCGCTTTCTGGAAAAGACTTTAGCGGCCGGTTGCACTGATCGGTAGTTTTCCGTGGTTTCTCCGATCAACACCAGGCGAACGCCGGCCCAGTACCCTAACAAATGACACACAGACCGCGCGAACTTTCCTTTCTCTTCCTTGTCCTATCCTCACCCCTACACTAGCATGCACTACACTTCTATACATCCCGGGAGATCGGTCGAGGACTTAGAACTTGTCCCGGCTGGGACGGAGCCCCGCTGGTGGGAGACACCTGGTTTGGGAAACCCCATTAGCCGACAGTGAGTCGGCGCCGGATCTGGCCATCCAGCGGGAGAAGGCCACCGCACCTCCCGAGCCAAAACACGCACTACACGTATGGGGCTAGTAGTCGTTGTAGTTGACGCGCCCGGAATCACTTACAATCATCAATTGATCAATCATTAGCGTATCTCAGATCATCCACATCCAGGGGCAAGGACGTACACTCACGCGTGTTACACCCACTTTCGCTCTTTTCCCAGGCTGCTTGGAGAATGAATTGAATTGTTTTGAAAGCGTTAAACATCTCAAAACAGGATATGGTATTTTTAAGAGGAAGGAAAGCTAGTCGACATTTTTTCCCCTGAAGCAAAACAGTGGCAAGATCATATGCTGGGTGGACTGCTGTGATACTCCCGAAAACAAGAATAGTCACGGTTACGATCTAATTATTAAAATTTATATGATGCAAATACAGGAATTCACACACACACACACACATATAAATTACATACATATTACAGATTTCCTCCAAGGAAGTAGGTCAGGTGAAGCTGCGAAATGTATCTTTGAAACGTGGAGCTCAAAGCGCGAAGAGACAACAGAAAAACAGTTACCAAAATTTAATTTCTTAATCTACAGTCTCCTTTTGCTACAACTCTTAACACTTACCTTGAGATGATTGTTCAATTTGAAAATTCCCTTCGTGAGTTAAAAAAATAATGTTATTAAAAATGCTGTGTAATTGTCTGTACTGTGTTTTAATACAATTATTTAATTTAAAAACAAGATATATTTTATTGAATGTTTGGGCATTCATGTATGGTTTAATGTTATTATAATAAATAATACAACACTTCTAGTTCAACATTATAATAAAACTTTTCATTCGTATCGAAAATGAATTGTAAATTAATTTAACACAAAAAGTTATTGATCCAAATTTTATTTTGAATCTCCCCTTCTATTTTTGGGGGCAAATTGTGAGAAACCCGTCCCCGTAAAGGCCAAAATATTTTTTGAGTACCTCTTTAGAACATCTCTCTACGGGGTTAACGTGTGTCTCCGGTTGCAGAGACTCCCAGGGAATGTTGGCCGTGTCTGCGAGAAGTGCGGAGGGCTTGTCCCCGTCGCCGAGTATTCTGGCTGGAGGCGACGGTCGGTCTTGCATGCGACGAACCGGCTACACCTGCACCTTTTGATTCATCATGTGTTCAACACCCATACGGGCGGTTTCCAGTTACACTCTGTGCGAGAGAAGAAATGTGCTAATATGTCGAATGTATTTTACAATATATCTCCCTCAAAACTACGGCGTCGTTTTTATTTTTTTTATAAGGGGGATGTAAGTTTATTATTTTATTATTTTCAAGTGTGACGCTTTCTGCGAAGTTATGAGATTCAAATGATAACGATTCGTGCTTCTTTGGGGACAGATGAAATAGTTTAAATCTGGAGGTCTCAAGCTCAAACTTTGTGGGTATTCTCCAGACATTGTAGTTCATTTTGTAGCATGTTCGCAATTTTGGGATATTGTAAAATTAGGATTCCCTTTTGTGGGTTCCGTTAGATGCCCTTTATACTGTTCATTCCTACCGGACTCATGAATCGAGAGATTTTTTTTTCAGAAGTCTGAAAAATGTGACATTTTAACAATTTTTTTCATCGCGATATTCGTTTCTCTTCAAAATAAGTAAACCGGGCTCCCAAACTGGACTGCTACTTCCAAAGAAGTTATTTAATTATCTCTTCCCGCCTGTCCACCACCGCTAAATGTCGGACTTCGTGTAAAGCGTTCTTTAGTCTTTGCTTGAAAACGTCCTTTAATAGAGAATAATTGCGTTCATTACATTCCTACGTACTTTAAATACGACAAAAACTTCTTTTCTCAAAGAGAACGATTATAATTTTTCAATAAGTTCGTTTGCAATACTGAGTTGTCAGAACCCAATCCGCTTCAAACGAACTGTAATTATACGAGAAGAAAAAAATATTCACGAAACTTAATACAACGCTTAGTCGACGACATGTCGGAATAGATGGATACAATACAAACAAAGATATATTCCGAGGCATTTATTCCAATACGAACACCCAGGTGCGCGAACAAATCTCCACGGTCGCGTCAGCCTGCAGGAAGCGGGCCATAATTTTCCCGCCTTGTTTCAATTTTCAGTCGAGCGCCCCGCGTCGTATCTTGTCGGGGCCGCGTGCGTTGACAACCGCACGCATGGCGACCGGCCGGCGAGCCGCTGGCTGGCTCTGTGCGTCAGCGCTGTAAACACTCGGACTTTCGTGGTCGGTGATCACTGTCGTGCGTCGCGCACACAAATTTGTCAAGGGGGGGTTTCGCGTCTCGCGTGTCGCGCCGTGATTTGAATCGCCGCGCCGCCTCCGGTTTATGGCGGAGGGGCCGTGGAGTGCGCGCGGGGAACCGGAGACGGCCGACGACTCCCTAACGATTCCCTCACGACTCCGCCGCGGTCGCGCGCGCTGTTGTCCCACAAGAAGAGGGAAGGCTAGGGGTTGGGAAATTGAGTTTGAGGCAGGATTTCGTGTAATGGTTGGAGGCCGTAAGTTATCTCTTGGACATTTATTTCAAAACGAATACACATGTACATAGAAATGTATGATCAATATTTTAAAATCCATCATATCTTTATTACAAATTCCCACCGGGAGCGGTAGGCCTGTGCATCAACTGATGTCACTGCAGCGCCTCTGACCGGGAGGTCGTAGGTTCGAGTCCTGACGGCGGCAGGATTTTCGACACTAGCTTTTCAGCTAGGTCTTTCGATCTTTCCTTCCTTTTCCTTGTCCTATCCTCTCCCCTTATACACACACTTACACTAACATGCACTACACTACCACATATTCCGCGAGACCGGTCGGGAGCTTAGAGGTTGTCCGGGCTGGGGCGGTGCCCCGCTGGTTGGAGAGTCCTGGTTAGGGGGAAAACCCGCTAGCCGACGGTAGGTCGGCGCCGGATCTCGCCATCCAGCGGGGAAAGATCACCGCCATCTCCCGAGAAAAAACATGCACTACACTTACGGGACAAATGACCGAAGTAGTTGACGCGCCCGGAATCACTAACCAACCAACCAATTTATTACAAATTCTCAATGCGCGCAGAGATTGAAAGGAAACTAAGCAGTCTTCGGCTGTGTGAGAGATGTCTATGGTATCTTTAGATATCCAGGAACGCGGGAACAATGAAATAGTTTCAACTTCCACAGAAAAATGCGAATATTTGATTGATATTTCGACTATTCTCCTTCTGTGCGTACTAACTGAATTGACATACTCAGAGCGTCACTGCTTACGACACCGCTGACGTTACGCTAAATTAAAAAATAATTTTGTCAATGTATTTAATTTATTAGAGTATTTTTTAGAGTATTTACGATGGTATTTTATTTTTCTTGAACGGGGTGTGCTTCGTTTTGGCAGATCATTTTGTGTGGCTTCGTTCAGCATTTTTGCTGCAGTAGGCCACAAGTATGTTTATAAATTGGCACTATATTGTTATGTCCAAAATACTGGCGTGCAATAGACAGCCGCTTTCGTAAAAAAAGTTTCATCGTGTTTGAGTTTTTCACGTATATCAAGTGTAAACGAAGATTCTTGTCGGCAAGATGCAAATTGACGGGAAGGATGTTGGGAAGCATCCCTTCTCTAGAGAATTTGATGACCCCACCTGGAAAAGTATTAATTTGTTCCCCTCAAGGACACGAGTAATAGATATGTAGGCGCTTCTTTTATGTTTTCTTCTCATTCAAATGTTCAAATCAAGGAATCCATATCAAGGAAATTGCAAATGAAAACTTCCGGAAAAGTATTCTTAGGATTCATTCTGACTGTACTACTTAAGTAAAGATGGTCTTCGTTTCACTTGACAATTAATCTTCTCCCTTCTTCTGAAAGTTTGAACACCCCCACTGGAGAAAATTGCCAATTCTCATTCCGCTTGGTTCTCGATCCGCACACCGCCGTGGCGGTCACTGCAGTGTTTAAAACGCCTGGCCTCAGATCTTACGAATGGAATAATATTCGTTTCATAATTTCTGCCTGTTTTAATTTTTCCTTTTTAATATTCATTGTCATATAACTGATATAAAAAATAATTTGTTGGATAATGTTCAATGCGAAGCCCTCGCAAAAGCGCTTCGTCAAATTATTAAGCAATTTGTTCATTTCAAATTACTCAATTGCATCAAAGTTTGTACACTTTGTACTTTTAATTTTTTTTCATTTTCTTCAGCAAACAGCTGATCATGTTATTATAATTATTTTTGTGTCTTTCAAGCTTATTGGAAAGTGAAATAACTCCTTAAGACACACGTTCGAACCAAAACGACTCCATTGTTCTGTAGTCTTCTGAGAGGCATGTACATGCATTAAACACGACTGTCAGATATTAGTTTGAAATTGCTCGAGTCCGTGTGGACATATTTCGAAGGAGAACACTCACCTAATACAAAATTTACCGCTGAATTTCCCACGAGTTGTTTGACCATGCCTAATTCTACAAGAGGAAGCGCCGCCTCTCCGTTTTTGGACCGCCCCCTAAATCCCAAATGAAGTCCGTACCTGCCCCAGGAAGTCGCGCTTCGCGGCGGTTCATTTTGGGAGGCCGTGGGCGGGAGGAGAATCGCCCCGAGGGGCGGAGCGAGGCGGAAGAGCGTGCTGGGGAGGAAAGAGCGGGGCGGGGCGAAGCAGAGCGAGGAGGAAATGACCAGAAAAGAACCCTAACGAACAAGACGAAGAGGGTGAGGGATGAGAAACGGAAGGGGAAGATTCGAACGGATAAATTCAGGGTGGGGAAGAGGATGGTTGGAGACACGTGACGGATAAGAAATGGGGTGGGGGAAGGGGAACGACGGGTCGCTGACGAGTGAGACAGAGATAAACGCGACGAGAGAGAACAGGTTGGAGAAGAATGGAGTATGAAAGTGTGCGAGTGGGATAAGTGGAGTGGAGAAGAACGGGTTAGGGGAGTCTGTTACAGGTATGAAAGAGCTGATGAGGTTGGAGCTGGGGAAATGGCTCGCGGGACAGAGAGGGGAAGAGTGAAATAGTGTGGATAAGAGCGAGGAAAGGATGCTGGGGAAAATGGGGCCGGAAAGAGTGGGCAAGTTTAGACGGAACGGAGAAGGTCGGAGCAGGGAAAACTGCTCGGCGAAGACCGAGTTGGAGAGGAGTGCATCCGGGGAAAGCGGGTCGAGGAAAGGTGAAGCTGGGAAAAGGGAGGCGGAGAAAAGTGGATTGAGGTTGAGGTGACAGGTAAAGCGGAGAAGGTAGGAGCGGGGCGGGGTAGAGCGTAACAGGTAAGGCGGAGTAGATTGGGGTGAAGAAAGCAGCTTGGGGAAGAGCGATTGGAGGGGACAACTGCATGGGGGATAGAAATGCATCGGGGGGAACCTAACGAGGAGGGGCGGGGCTGGGAAAAGCGAGACGGAGAAAAGTGGGGCGGGGTTGAGTGTGACAGGTAAGGGGGAAAAGCCGATCGGGGGAATGCGAGCCGAGGACGGGGCGGGATAGAGCATTACAGGTATAAGCTGGAGAAGATACGAGCGGGGAAAAATTGCTTGGGGACGAGCGAGCCGGGGAGGAACGCATTGGCGCAAAGCGGGTGAAGCTGGGAAAAGCAAGGCGGAGAAAAGTAGGGCGAGGTTGAATGTGACATGTATGGCGGAGAAGATTGGAGGGCTTCTTGGGGAAGAGCGAGCCGGAGAGCAACGCATCGAGGGAATACTGGCCGAGGAAGGGCGGGATTGGAAAAGCGAGCGGTGCGAGGTAAAACGTGATAGGTGATACGAAGGTCGGATCGGGAAAATCGGGCCGGGAAAGGACAGGACAAGGAAGCGCGTAGAGCGTTAGTTAGTGCCTTATTTCACGTGGCGAGACTCGAGTCATCAGGCCCGCTCTTTCGTCTGACCACGCAAATGTCACTACCCTTCTTTCACCATCTAGCAGAGAAATGATGTATTATCTTGGGTGACGAAATAGGCGATTTGAATTTTGCTCAGATGCATCTTTTAGTCTCGAGGATCTATTACATTCAGTAAATCTACTACATAGGACAACCGGCTTTACTTCCGATCCGAAGGAAAGCATAAGAAGGTTTTTTCGCCCTTAAAATCCACCGTTTCGATCGACTTTGAACCCGCAAACTTGGGTACAACCGTCCGGTACTACTCGCGCAACTTTTCTCGAACGATGGACTGAAGAAATGCGGGCGGAGCGGGGTTATTAGTTACAAAGTCGGCCACTAGAGTATTTACAGTAATGCCAACCTCTGGAAAGTCAAACCTGCTAAGTGTGCGGCCAGCTCATCGATCTGGGTAGGCAATAGTAGGGACACTAGATAGAAGTTTTACGTGCCTTCCTTGAAGGGCCAGGATCTACCTCAGCCATTTCTTTAGATAATGGTAATGAAGCTGAACAGAAGTTCTCGACTATGAAAGCAACTAGCTTCTGTTTCGCGCCAACGAAGTTTTAATGCTAGGAATGTTGTCATCAATGCTCGTTGCGAGCTTTTGCCTTCAACTTACTGGGAGCGGTAGCTCAGTGCATCAACTAATATCCTCTGCAGCGCCTCAGACCGGGAGGTCGTAGGTTCGAGACGTGACGGCGGCAGGATTTTCGACACAAGCGCTTCAGCTAGGTCGAATTCAGTCGCTGTCGGGAGGAGAATTCTAGCGGCCGGCTGCTCTGATCGGTAATTTTCTGTGGTTTCTCCGATCAACACCAGGCGAATACTGGAGCAGTACCCTAACAAACGGGCCACGGATCGCGCGCGATCTTTCCTTACTCGTCCATGTTCTATCCTCTCCCCTTACATACACACTTACACTAACATGCACTACATTAGCACATATTCCGGGAGACCGGTCAGGAGCTTAGAGTGTGTCCCAACTGGGGCGATGCCCCGCTGGTGGGAGAGTCCTGGTTAGGGGAAACCCCGCTAGTCGACGGTAGGTCGGCGCCGGATCTCGCAATCCAGCGGGAAAAGAGCACTGCCATCTCCCTAGAAATAAACATTCACTACACTTACGGGACTAATGACCACAGCCGTTGACGCGCCCGTAATCATTAACAACCAACCAAACCTTCAACAGTTTATTGCTCAAGGGAGGGGGAAGCAAGGTCATCGTTCAAGAAAAGTTGCGCGAGTAGTACGTCATACCACCGAATCCGCAAAGCGAAGTAAAAAAACAAGGCGGGTAGGAGCGGAGCGGAGCGGGTAAGCTCTGACCGGGAGGACGAGCGGGCCCGGGCGAGCGGAGTGGGCGGGGCGAGGCCTTTCCTCGGCAGCCACTAGCTCCCCTCGGCGGCGCCTGCCCCTATTTTCCCGGGCGCTGCTCATTTCCATGGCGCGCTCGCGTCCCCTCTCGCCCCCGGCGCAATCGCTCCCCCCTTCCGCCCCCCGCCCCGCCCCTCGCGCTTCCCGCAATTGGCTTTCTCGGCCCCCGCCCGCGGCCGCCCACGCGCCAGCCACCGCCACCGCGGCCGCTGTCGTCGCGATGTGCGCAGCTGTCGGCGAGCGGATCGCGCCGGATCAGTGATTCCCTAGGTGGGCTACTCGAAACCCTCGAGGTCAGCGAATTGTGTTTGGGGGCCAGCATAACAAGATACAGAAATAGGAAGAAAAAATAAATTAGCTTAAATTACGAGGAAACAAGATAAACTATGTGCATTCACAGCCCCAGGGCGACCAACGTTTTAGAAAAGTCAGTGAACGCAAGGAGATTCCGTGAAATTGACGATTTAAGCAGAGCTCCGCAACAAAATACTTTTGGAGCGCTGGTGTATGACGTTTGCACTCTGTCGTTTAGTATCTGATACAGATTTTGGAGGAATCTGGACACGAACCAAGCCTTAGACTGCAAATGTTTGATCGAAATAATACTGTAATTGCCGTAAAATATCACAGTTGTATAACACATGAAGGAATCATATATTAAGAATAGTGTGTGATGAAACGATGATGTAATAATTAAATATCTTATTCAGTCTCCCCATTGAGGCTTCAGTATTCTGAAGGGCATTAATTTTCGAAAACGGATGAAGGCACGTGCGATTTACCATCATCACCGCACGAGTTTTTTGGCACAGTAATATACAGAATCTAACAAAACATTTAATAGAACAATGCCCATGCTTGGTTCTATTAAACTTGTCTTTGATTGATTAAACACCTGTACTATGTATAATGAAACTGTATCATATTGGCTAGCAGCCATCTAATAAAATGGAACCATTGTATTTAAAGGTATAATATAATGGTACTTAATATAATTAATTTCCCTCAATTTAAGGACGAATTTTCACATGAATCTATGCATGCAATATCTTGCTATGAATACCATTTAAAATTTCAGGTTTTCTATTAGAAACTTAGGCATATCAATAATAACAATAATGCGAAGTTTAGAGAATAAGAAATAATTGCAGTTTTCTCAGATCTCCTATAAATCGCTATTTTCAAATTTCACATACGTATATCTCATTCGTATGAAAGATGTTTATTTATCTGACTTTTAATGTTTGTGTTAGAAAGAAATTGATTGGAAGCAAATTGGCTTAATTTTTTATTTTTTCAGTATTCAATTCAAAGTTTAAAGCACACGAGAAAGAGCCTGCAACTTCTCTTCAAAAATACACACCGGTTTCCCCTTTTCCATCAAAATGATCCTTTTCGCTGCTCCGTTCTAAAACTTTCACCCGAGATGTGCGTACAGATTCGTTAGTTACACGCAGTATATATTCCAGACACACCGCCATTTGTTTCCGAACTCTCCCTCGCCCTCGAAAAGAAATTTCTGAATAAACCCCCCCTGACCGCAGTTTGGGCCCTTTCCTAAGGGCTTGTGTTTCCACCGTGGTCACCACCTCCAGCGCGGTCTCCGCGGGCGGCGCGGGCGAAAGTTGCAAGGTTTGCTTTTCCCCCGCGTGAGGCGCGAGGGAGGCGCTGGCGAGCACGCGAGGGCGTCGGCGCTCTCCCCCCACCGCTGCCATCGCCGTTGCTACAGGCTCTCCCCTCAGTGCTGTGCGGCGGCGTTCAGGCTCTGAAGAGATTCTTTTGACGCCCCGTGCTGGCGAGGCGTTTACGTGAACCGAGTAGAATCGCGCGTGTTCCAACACGCCGGCAGTGTAGCCAAATGGTGCGTCGTAGGTGGAGAATTTTGTGCTGACGAGCGAAGATATTCGATAAACATTGAAAAAAAAAAGGTCATTAAGCTGAGAGTACTTGACATTTCTTGTATGAATCGTAACTGTGTCAAACAAAGCATTATACAGGCACGGATGCAAGTACTAATTGCTCTAATCTGCAAATTCAGTGCAATGAATTTGTGCATCCAATCTGCAAATTCAGTGCATCCAAGCTCTAAATAGTATATTATGTTTAACTGTTGATGTTGGCTACTCAGTTACGTGAATCGAGTACGTTTGTACCATTCGCAGCACGATGATCTATTTAGCAATTACGGCTCAAATGAAACATCAATATTTTTTGTCAAGTAATCACGCAGGATTCCATTGATACGTTGAAATACACCACTCACGTTGAAGTACACATACGTTTAAAATTTAATAATTGATTCTGATAACTCGTTTTTTTACATGAACGATAACTTCACCCTTTTGTTGTTGCTGTGCCGTTCGTCTTGATTCATTATTTCAGTCACGTGACTAATACCATAGTATCGCGAGCATGCGGGAATAACGACGCAATCCCCTCTCCAAAGCAACTCCCCACTATCACTGGCTCTCCCCTCAAAGCTGGGAGGCGTTCAGACTGAAGAGAGTCTTTTGACGCTCGGAACTGACTAGGTATTTACGTGAAACGAAAGAGACCTGGTGTAGCACAGTTGGTACGAGTGGCACGTGCCAAAGGGTCCGTGTTAATCAAGGCCCCACGCTAAATGATTTTGAAAAAAAATCTAAGACCTGGCAACTAAGTAAGTAGGTATTAACAATGATGACACTGCACCATACATCACAGATATCTCGTTAGCAAATCTTTAAATACAGCAACAAAATAATCTGAATTTACATATAAGCTGGGTTAATTCCTGGAAAATCAAGATGAACAGAATAAAATCTCTAGCAAAAATATTTCTAATGAAATCATGTGCATCCTCGCTTTCATTATATGAATAATAATACCACTAAGAGGACGTCAACAAATAAAGCAATAAAATACTTTGAGTTGAACTTTGATCTTGGCTGAACTGGAAGCAACGCATAGAAATAAAATGTCTACAAGTCAAAACTAAATTAATCCAACTGCGTACTTTTCTGAATCAACACCGTTCGCTGTGCATAATTGCACTCGTACTCTATAAAACATTAATCCAGTCAACTCTCCTAAATGTTTGTAGCATTTGAATCAGTGCGGCTAAAACTAATTTCATCAAAAGGCAAGTAGTCCAAAACAAAATGGTTAAGACCAAATATCCTAGTTCATGAGTAATAAACAACAACACAATGATTTGAGAATACACTCGACACCAAATGAAATATTCTATCTCGCACATAATTATTACATTAACCTTCCGATCTGCAAGGATTGTCTACCATAAGGTCGGCAAAAATTGTAAATACGAGTAAAACACTAGAGTAAGAAAAAATGTCATTCATTCTTTCTTCCAAATTTTCGTAATCATGGAATAACGCATAACTCCTCTGTTTTCATTAGTCAAACCTATCCCATATTACTATTCTCACCACCACCACCTCCACTTCCGGCGTTTTAGTCTTGTATTCACTCATTTATTGCTTTTCATTGAACCGAACCACCTTTATGTCAAGTGTCACTCTTCAGTCTAGCTCCAATCAGTGCGGCCACTACAGCCTTTGCTTTCCCACCTGGGTTGTGAATTAATATGTGTTAATGTCCCATTCATCTCGTCCCTCACTCCAACACGAAGCGCCATCTTCCAAATCATAGAAACAAAACCTCGCTGAACCTCCTCTGCTCGTGTACCCAGAGATCTGTCCCCTTCATTGATTCTCGACTCCAGTGTCAAAATAATATGATCTTCGTTTGTTCACAACCTCTATTCCCACCCCCAACCTCTTCTAGTATTGACGCACCACCACAACACCGTCATTTCATTGCCTTTCACCGAATCGACCTGCCTTCGTTTTAAGTGCTGCTCTTTAGGCACGGTCACCGCGGTTCCCGTCAGGGGCGCAATTCACTCACTATCAATGCCCTTTCCGTCACCGCTGGCGCATTCGCCTTGTCGCCCCGCCCCTCGCCTTTGCGTGGGCGGCGCCGCGGGGGAGCGTGTGAAAGACAAGCCGCGGCCTCTGCAAACGCAGCGCCCGCCGCGCGCCGCCCCGCCCCTCTCCGCCCCGCCCCGGCGCCGCCTTCCCCTCGCTCGCACTGCAGGGCACTCCAACCTCCGCTCGCGGGACGAATCCGGCCGGCGGATCTGCTTCGCAACCCTGCGGAACACCCGCTATACTTTTTTTTTTAACGTGGCATCTGAGGGTAGTATCTTCAAGATGGAATATGGCACGACTTTTTGCGTCTTACTTGGGCCTACAGTGACATCAGTGACACTGAACTACCGCTCCCGGTCCCCGACATGTGTCAAAGTGTAATGCTTGTAAGCGAAATGCACGTAAGTGTAAGTGTGTGTAAGAAATGAGTGAGGATAGGAAAAGGAATAGGAAGGAAATATCGCGCGTGGTCCGTGGCCCGGTTGTTAAAAACTACTCCGGCATTCGCCTGGTGTTGATCAGAAAAAAAAATGGAAAAATACCTATCATAGCAGCCAGTCGCTAGGATTCTCCTGCAGACTGCACTTGAATTCGACCCATCTATGAAGCTGGTCTCGAAAATCCCACCATCGTCAGGACAAACCCAGCACCTGACGGTCAAATGCATTTCAGAGACTTCAGTGGATGACTTGAGACACCCAGCACGTTTGTGAAATCCTGAAGCTTTCGAACTTTTAAATTAACATCTTATGTTTACGTTCAGGTTTACATTTATATTAGTCATTCTGAATGGTTTCATCGAATAACATGACACAAATATTAGTATTTACATTATATCACTTTCAAATTTTGTTGTGTGTGTGTGTGTGTGTACCTGCAAATAGGCAGCGCTGGTGGTGTTCCTATTAGCTTAAGTAAGAATTCCTAGAAAGACATACAGTTCAGTTACAAACATCTCAGATACAAATATAACGACGACGTATTATTCCACATTCAGCGAACAATGAAATAGTTAGGGGCAACAAATTCACAACTGACTCTAGGCTCGCTCAAGTGAGTCTTGCCCGTGGGTTTCTAGCTCAACAATTTTGTGGAACAAATCGTAAAATAATTGTTGTATATTTTCCAGTTCTCTCGAAGACTTCTCTCGATGGACGAACTAAACGTATAAAATGCCTTAAACCTGCTGTTTTGGAAGTTCAGTGAAGGAAGTTAGAATTCCTATAAATTAAAGATGAACTATCACCGTTGAACCATCGCTATTGATTTGTAGTTTTCTAGGGCTCTCCAAATCTCTTCTTGATGAATGTAAATTGATGATAAATTGGAGGAACGAAAATGCATCTTAAACACGCATCAAAATTGGTACAACATGTCTGAAAGGAAAATAATGTAAGAACGTCTTTCAATTACATATTAATTATCATCACAGCAAACTAATTTAAGGAATCCTATCAATTAAATATGAACTAACAACACTGAATCATCTCTATAAATTTGGATTCTTCTAGGGCTTTCCAAATCTTCACTGAAACAACGAATTCGTCGAACAAAATAATTGATAACAATGCCAAGTTGGAACTTTTAACTATTCCATTTTTTAATGAATTTCGTGCTTCAATGGATAATCCTGCAGGTAAAGATTCTGAAAGCCGATTTGAGGAACCGAAGTCGCCAAGCCGAAAGGGAGGAAGGGTCGTGGATTAGAGGTTTACCGTGAGTTCAGATTGTGGGTTTGTCCATTCACCTTTCATAATCATCCTTTCATAGCACGTAATAACCGTAGTTGTATTTACAGAGAGGGACTTCGAACCAGTTTTTTTCTGGAATGTAAATGAGTACCGCTGGGATGGGGTTGAGAAAACTGGTCTACTTTCCTGGGCCAGGGGGCAAGTATCCCGGTTGCATCCTGCAGTCAGCTTTACCTCAGGTTTTTACCTGTCTCTCCAAATAGGCAGAGCCCGATTGCATCCCGTTTGACTTTCCTGTTGAGCACAGGAAGAGCTCACCCCAGGTTGCAGTGCTTCCAAGATTGCTAATCGCTCTTTCGCTTACATATTTAAAGAATAAATGCTTCTTTTAACTTGTTCATTTTGCCTTACTTTTGTATTGTACTGGACTGATAGAGAGAGGAAGGAAAACTTATTCATTTGGATTTAAAGCGTATTCAATATTCTTAATTTTTTGAAACTTACTTCTATGTTGTATACCGTGATCTGTTCCCAGGAAGAGGGTCTAAGGAGTCATGCTCTTCCTTAAAAGTGTGCAGATTAAAATAATTATATTTTAGTTAGAACACGTACACGGTTCTGACGATTCCGACACATTCCCCTGTGTTCTAGATTTTCTCTCGATTGGTGCGAGAATATCTACTCGTATTTGTGTTACTCATGAAAACTTTACAACATTGTTTCGACCGGGATGCAATCAGGCTATATCTTCACACGTAGACGAAAGTGAAAGGGGATTAACGGGGATGCGAGCGTAAGGGGAAACTAACCACTGATGGATTCCGCCAAGAGGATCGTTGAATCATAAACATCCAATATATTATCATATATTATTATATTCAATATATCAACATTTTAGTATTATCGTATTATCGTGTTCACTCAATCCCCTCAAAATACATTGGTTTGTTGTACAGACTTTCCAGTGATATATAACGTTCTAATCGGCTTGACACATTTCGACACATTTCCACGTTTCTTTCTTATTTGAAAGGTGAATTGATATTGACAATTAAGTACGCCTAATTAATTGCGAGGAAGTGTTCCATATCGCAGGTGAAGGGATATTGGAAAAAGATATTGAAAATTAGTGTTCCTGGAAAATAATTAATAATATGGGCAAGCGATGGTAACGTAATTTTTTCCAACCAAAATGATGAATTCTATATGAGAGAAAATGATAGTTGCCATCATGGTTTACGTTGTGTAAACTTGCACCGATTAGATGCACCGTAAAATTAAATCTTATGGGTCTATCAGTGAAAAGTTGGTATGCTTGAATGCGTCAGGAGAGGATTAGTAGATTTTCTTCTGCCAACAAGTGCCCACTGACCAACTCGGTGCCTAAGGACTCTAATTTGGGTTCTCAGGATTCTTTGTTGGAAAGGGATACCGTCCTCAGGAAGAATGTAGTAAGAATCCTTTCTGTATGTAACACGCTAAGGAAAGGTGGTTTTGTACGATTTAAAAGAGCGGATCGGAGCAAAACCCCAACAGTGTTCTCTTGCTGGAGAGAAAATCGCTCACAGTCCTGCATTAAATAGCTTTAAGATAAAAAAAATGAAAGTCCATAGATTGTGGTAAAATGAGAACAGCAAAAGCATAAGCAAACTCCAACACTCGTTACACTTCAACATACTTTGTCATCTTGCAAAACTCGAAAATGATGCATCCTAGGCTTTTGAAACTGGTTTTTCGTGTCTGGAAAGGGATTCGAGTTTTATTTATTAAGCCGTTATATTCTACAAAATAAAACATTTTAACCCTATATTACATTTAAGGAGATTTAGCTTTTCTCGTTAATCTCACTATGAAGCAAGGGTGAACAGAAGCGAGCAGAAACTCGAAATCTATATAAAATTAAATTAAACACATAAAGATAAAAATAACCACCCACGATAGAATTAAAGTGTCTATAAGATTTTTGTGCAATTTTATCTCAATGCTTAGCAATATTAGAATCACGCACGGTATAAAACCTATAATATTGTAATGCCATAGTTCAGGGACCGACCGTTTGAAGCTGGGTTCCAGTGAGAAGCTATTTTCACTTTTAAAACAATGACTTACAATGTTAGAAATGTTTGCGTGTGGGTCCAGCTAGTTGATTTTCTTGCACGACTTCTTTGAAGATCATTCTTATGGGTAGATCTTACCTCTTGAATAAGAATCAGTATCAGTGTGACTTGGCTTTCGATAAATTGAAGCTTCGTATACATGCGTAATCCTACAGTCAAGAGGTTTTCGTACTACAACGAAGAGCAGAAGAAAGACATATTGAGTCAAATATTTCCGGAGTCAGGTTTCTGACACCAGTTCTGAGAAGAGTGTGTTTGAAGCAATTTAAAGCGGGTCGGGATGAGAATTTTCATCTCCAGATATTGATCCGATATGGAATGAGTATCATTACTTTTGGATGAGATTGTATCGGACTACTAAATTTATTTTATGTGTGAAATATTGAACATTTTTATTATTCAAAGGATTATAAACCAATTTTTACTTTTCGGATATCACTTGACAGTTGAAACACGCCAAGCCCAGTATTTACGGAATATGTATTTGGCTTCAGAATATTGAATTTATATTATTTTAATCATTTTACATTGATCTGTAGTGAAAATCAGTAATATAGATTTCCTAAATGAAGAGAAAATAGAAGTTTTGCTTCAATTGTTCATTAATAATTCATGATGAACCAATGTTTATTAACGTAATTCAAAATGCAAATGCAGTTTTCCAATATTTCATTCAGATATGTTAATTTCTGGTTTAAAATATTTAATTTAAACGTTTATTCTATTTTATTGCCTCTACCTAAATTTATCGTGTATTGCTTTACGACCTGTGATTTTTTTGTTATGATTATGGCTAAATTTCTCAACAGTTTCGATGCTGAACACTAGACAACATGTCGTAAATCGGACTACCCATTTCACTCCCCTCCAAAAGGCGAGAAGGCGGTCAGGCTGAAATGTTCATAATCCCCAATCGTACGGAACCTTGGGCCCATGAAACAACCGCAAACCCTCTAAATCAGCGGCGACGATTTAACACGCCCTGTTCTTCAAACCGTTTGGAGTCCCCTGGTCTAGAACCTCTCCCGCCCGCCGGAATGTATTCAAATATACGACAGAGGGGTAATTAAAGCGCACGCCCTCCCTCGCGTGCTCGATGAACCGTCCCCTCCCCTCCCCCTCCCCCTCCACTCCCCCTCCCCCTCCCCTCCCTCACGACCGCGCCGCCCGCGGCCACCGCGTCGGAACCCCTCGCCCCTCGCCCCGCGCGAATTTCAGATCGCATCAGAAACAAACTGTTGTGCTCCAATTATCGTTACGTCCCGTCGAAACGAGTCGATAATACAAGCGCGTCCCGCTTTTTGGGGAGATACCGCGGCGCCCCACCGGGCGGCACTGCGCGTCGTTAGAGTTTGACTCCACGCGGATGGGTGGCGCTGGGAGGAGGGCGGGTCTAATGGGCGGTGCTTATCAGATGGCGGAACCTGGTTCGGTTTTGCGGTGTGCGGTTTAGGGCTGTCGGCGTTGTTTCGAGTTGGTTGGTTTGTTGGGGACAGTTTCGACTTGGTGAGTGCTTAGATGGTGATAGTGAATAATATTTACAGTAATTGTACAGTAATGCACACATTTACAGTAATTCTTAAAAACAAAAGGAATTGATTTTATAATTAGATAATTATTAATATGCCATTTTACATATTGATTACACGATACATATCGTCTTGTAGGGTCGTATACTAAATGATAATAACCATTTGAGATTATAAAGCTATAGAACAAACATTAAATATAATGAATTTTACCAGTGCAATGTATTTTTTGTTTTTATGAAATCTTCTTACAAAATTTAGACGCAATTAAAGAAGTTTTCATAACTCCAAGTGAATATATTTATATGTAAATATATGATCCACACAAAATTATTTTCAGTCAAAAATTCAATTTATATTTATTGCTGTTATTATTATTATTATTATTATTATTTTTATTATTATTATAATTATTATTACTTTGTATCTGAGTAGCAATTAGTATTTACTGGATTCCATGGACCTTCAGATGGCTCAGGAAGAAACTGTTTGGTCCAATTATCTTAAGGTCCTCTCGAAACGAGTCCATAATTCGCGGCGGGATCAAATTCAGTTTTGCAGTGCAATTTTTGGGGAGTTGTCTTGATTAGAGTTTTTTTGCCTGATGGGGAAAGGTTCAATCACTTCGATCCATGCTGTTGTTTGTCTGCAAGGCTGACTTTTTGAGTGGATCATAAGCCAACTCTTTCCTCCACATATCGTAACATTACGTCGACATGAATCGATAATAAAAGCTCGTGTAGTCCACAACAGAGGAGATATCGCGACGCTCGCAGTTGACAATGTTCGCTATTCAGCATGATCCCATGGCGAGGCAGTATACATCTGAGCTCTTACGTTCTTATCTTGATTAATTGATTGATTAGTGTTTCTAGATGCGTCAACTGCTAAATTCACAGATTCCGCAAATGTACTGCATGTTTTATCGTGGGAGATGGCTGAAAGGCGAGATCCGGCTCCGACCTAACGTCAGTTTGCGGGGTTTCCCTCAACCAAGTATCTCCCAACAGCGAGGCACCGTACCAGCCGGGACTAGCTCAAAGCTCCTGATTGGTCTCCCGACATGTGGTAGTGTAGTGCATGTATGTATGTAAGGGCGCGTGAAAGTAAAAGTACCCCTTACTTACACACACTTACACTAACATGCACTACACTACCATACTTGTCGGGAGCTTGTCCTGGCTGGGGCGGTGCCTTGCCGGTGGGCGATATCTGGTTGTGGAAAACCCCGCTAGCCGAGGGTAGGTCGGCGTCGGATCTCGCCATCCAGCGGGGGAAGATCACCGCCATCTCCCGAGAAAAGCATGCACTTCACTAACGGGACTAATGACCAAAGCAGTTGACGCGCCCGGAATCACTAACAACCAACCAAACAACCAAGATACCGGTGCGAAGTCGTATGCATCGGTTGTTTAGAACTCTTATCTTATTATCGAATGACAACACCGGGTAGAGTTTTGCGATTCGTGGACTGGGGCTGTTGGCGATGTTTAGAGTTGGTTTGTCAGCTAGTGGAAACTTCAGTCAATATGGTGAAAGCTTGGGCGGTTGTCTGTTAGATATTCGGATTGGTTAGAAACCCACTCTTCGCTCCGCGTATCATAACGTTACATTGAAACGAATCGATAGTACAAGCGTGTGAAGCTTTTCGGGAAGATACCGCGTCACCTCCGCGGTCGAGTTTGTTCTCTGTTAAGGATGATGATGCAGCATGGTTGTACGCATCGGTTTGCATTAGACTCTTACATTCTCTTATGCTCTTATCGAATAACATAACCAAGTTCGATTTTGAGGAGCGGGGATAGGGGCTGTTGGTAATGCGTGGAGTTGGTTTGTCTTCTGGGGAGAGCTTCAGTCAATACGGTGGATGCTTGGGCGGTTGTCTCCATTGCAGACTTTCCGATCGCATCAGAAACAAACTCTTCGCTCCACGTATCGTAACGTCCCATCGAAACGAGTCGATAAAACACGCGCGTTTTGGGGGAGATGCTTCGCCGACTCCCCAGTCTAGGCTGTTAAGCGTGGTTCCGCGGCGATGTCGTACGGATGGGCTGCTCTGGGACTCTAATGTGCAGGGCTTATCAAATGGCAGAACCAGGTTCGGGTTTGCGGCCCGCGGTTTGGCGGGGTTGCGTTGTTTGGTGTTCGCTCTTCTGTTCAGAGAATTTCTGTTGAGCGTTCGAGTTCACAGTTTCAGTTGAGTTTTCGGTGATCAATCAGGCTGTCGTCTGTAAGATAGCTGAAAAACGTTGCGGTCACGCGTCAGGTTTATAGTAATTCTTAAAAGACATTGAAATTATTTCTATAACTAGATCATTCTTTTTTTTTATTTATTGCTTCTCGTTCGACAGTTTTGTCTTCCGAGGACTTGAAGGTTCATACTTATATAAGATAGTTTTTAATATGCATTATGCATATTGGTACGTAATACACATCGAATTGTATGGTTGTATACTTAACTGATATTGAACTGATAATTAACAGTTGAGATCGTAAAACTGTAGAAAACAACATTAATTATAACGCATTTTATGAGTGTAATGCAGTTTATGTTTTTATGATTTTTTAAAAATGTAGGTGTTATTAAATAAGATTTTACATCTCCAATTAAATATATTTGTATATAAATATATGACCTTCAAAAACTTTATTTTCAGTCCAAAATTCAAATGTAATTTTCTGAGCAAATGAGTAGTAATTAGACTTTATTGGAAACCATGGCCTCGTCAGCACTTCAGCTTAAACTACACATAAATACGACATTTAGCATCAATATTTACTATTATTATTACTATTATTATTTGCTTTACCTTCATTTTTGGAATTTACAAAGGTACAGCTCTTTAGTACGTCACGACACAAGTTATATACTCATGTCCAACTAAATAGTACATATAATTACCGTTTTAGTACAACTATTTACAGGTAGGAACAAGTTGCAACAGCGCTACTAAATTTTCTGTGAAGTTATTTATTGCATGCGGAACAATATTGATGATCAACTGCATTTATTATGCTACAAAAAGAAAGAATTATTTCTAACCTCCATTTGAACTCGCTCTTTTACATTGTCCATTTAGATATCAATGCGTAAAGGCGAGAACTCTAATCTCTTCTAAGGAAGCAATAAGAGATTTTGAGACTTTCCACTCCTTTCTGAGGTTTCACTTTCAAAGGGAACCGCAAAGACGAGATAATTAAGTTTACTCTCAATTTTCGTAGCAAACCTGAAAAGCAGGGGGTTCGCCTTCAAAAAGAACAGACAAGCCACCCAAGTATCCAAAAAGAAACTAATGGTAGGTTTAGTGTACAGAAAATGTATCATTTTAGTTACCTGTTCTTACAAAACCGCAATAATTCATTGAGACGGAAAATTGGTATCTAATAATAAAAATAGTAATAAGTATAGTAGTAATAATAATAATAATAATAATAATAATAATAATAATAATAATAATTATTATTATTATTATTATTATTGTTATTATTATTATTATTATTACTATTACTATTATGTTATTTTGAATACACGCCATATTGTCAGAAGCCACCTGAATCTTCAATAAAGCAACCATACACCTGGCCATCATACTTGTGAGTGGTTGACATACCGACCAGTAAAAACTGTGAATATTTAATAATAATAATAATAATAATAATAATAATAATAATAATAATAATAATAATAATAATAAATTAATAAATAGTGAGACGCGGTAGCGTCCTGTATTTTATTTCTTTAAATAAATTATATTGTTACTAATTCTTCCTAAATGGTTGCAAATCAACCATTCATTTCAATTTTTATTAATGTTTAGATTCTACATTCATTTTACAGTACTTTCCAATGATTTTATGAATATTTTTAATAACAATTTTTTTTTATTAAGGCGGTCAGTAAGGCGTCCTAACAGCTATTCATCGAAATGGCCCACGGGGGTCCTCCAAATGGACCGCCATAATTTTACCCATTATACATGGACCAGTAAAAAATTTGGCATATTCAAATCAAGTGTGGCTGGTACTTAGAGACGCTGAAATGGTGGTCATAGTCGGAGATGAACTTTCCTATCATTGAACAAAAATTAACTTTGAACTTTTATCATGATAAATGACACATTGAATTCAATATCAAGAAGAGTTTGAGAAGCCGCATCGGTATGGAAAACCACTTTTTCACACTTTGTCTATTTAATGAACAACATACAACAACAATTTAATGTGAACTCATTCCCACGGGTGTATTTTTTTCTATAGTTTCAAAACATTGCGCAGCGGAATGCCGACTTCTACAGGCAGCCATACTTGCCTTTCTCTGTTATTCATAACTGTGGCTAATTTCTCAAAGTGTGCTAGCTCTCTAATTAATTTGAATGAAAAAATTAGCTTTTTCGCACACGGAAAACAGGTCCCAGAAACTATGTTTCACGCACGGCATGTTAAAAAAAAACGTTTTGTAATGTAGTGTAAAACCGTTTCCTTGAGTTTGGACGGTTTACCTTATAGCCCTTACATTGATGCACTTCCTCCAAATAATGAAAACTCTCTAGGACAAAAACTATTTCTTGAATCTTGTAGTTTACATTGTTTGATATCCCACAAAAATAGATCGGTTGCGAAAACATTGTTCTGTTAGGAGAAACGATGACCTGCACTAAATCCACACGCTATTTATTACGTTACATTAGTGACCTGCAGAAGCGAAAAATACTGCCGTCGATTACGTGAAAAATCCTAGTCCTAGTGCAGCAAAATTTGACTGTTCTGAAACGGCACACATGAATAGTGAATACTGCTTTCCTCCTCGTCGCATGACGTTACTTCTCCTGTACGTAGAGAAGGATGAGAATATAGTGTAACATCAGGTACGAGAAATTGCAAATTGTTATAGTCAAATACGATTGCATTTTTCAGACAAAATTGAAACAGTTCTGTTATTTTTGTATTTTTTCCAATGGGTATACGAGGAAATAATTGTCACCTCTCACGTGCTCAGAAGCTGCGTCGTTTTCCGTCAGATGACGCGTATATTGAAAATAAGGTCTACAGATTCCTCGCGATCAACAATGTTGCCACTTCCTCTTTCAGCAGCAGCAGAAGCTGCACCTGCTTGCAGCACGCGACGGGAACACACCACGCGGCGCGCGCGGCCGCTCTTTTCGCAGGAAGCTGCGCAAAGGCGGGGGCGGCGCGGAAGCAGCGTACGGCTGAATGGAGCCGGTTCCTGACCCGCCCTAGAGCGGATCAATAGCGCACGAGGCGTGCATCACCTGCAGCACCGCCCCCGCGCCGCCCCCGCGCCGCCCCCGCGCCGCCCCCGCGCCGCCCCCGCGCCGCCCCCGCGCCGCCCCCGCGCCGCCCCCGCGCCGCCCCGGCGCCGCCCCCGCGCCGCCCCCGCGCCGCCCCCGCGCCGCCCCCGCGCCGCCCCCGCGCCGCCCCCGCGCCGCCCCCGCGCCGCCCCCCGCGCCGCCCCCGCGCCGCCCCCGCGCCGCCCCCGCGCCGCCCCCGCGCCGCCCCCGCGCCGCCACCGCGCCGCCCCCGCGCCTCACCTCACCGCATCGCGCGGCATCACAGCCGCTCTCGCGTGAAACCACTGGCCCTCACTCGCACCCGCTTGCGCTCCGCCGACACCGCACGTGAGCGATCGGCGAACGGCTTCCACGGCACCGACATAAATTCTTCACAGAATAGGTTGCATCTTCTTCCTGCAAATACGTCGTTCCAGCGACATGTTTCCCTTACCCCCAGGCGTGTATAATGAATAAATGCAGAATCCAGAAGTGGGAATACCGTTAGATGGTAAAAGCTGGATAAATCCGACCCTAAATAATTATTGTCACCATTTCATGACTTTTCATAACATGAAGCATTTAATTGAACTTCTGGAGTTGATTTAGTAAATTTTTATTTTGCCATTTTTGCCTATTTTAGCTTCTGATGCCTATTGTTGGTATTTTGTCTTATTTGTGTCTTTTTTTACCTTTTTAGTTATTGCTTTACTTTTTTGTCCTGGTACCGATCTTGATTAAGTAGGACCATACGTGCAAGCGTGGACAACACGAAGGGACGGTCACATTTTGTGTTTCTGTGGAAGCTGAGACGCCAGAGCCAGGTAGTGTAGAAATATAAATGAAAAGGGGAGATGATACCAGTGAAGTTTTTAAATTTTTTTTTTTTTAATCATGGCGACAACCTTTGTTCTCTCACGAGGAATCCCATCCTACTTCTGGCCTGTGTATAGCCTTCGATTCATTTTGAGAACAGAGCTCTCTGGTTACACCCTTCTCGGTGTTGGCGATTACAGAAATGCGAAGAACCAAAAATATAATTATGCTTTCATTGATGCTATTTCAAGATTCAAAAGGGAATTCACAACAGCATTTTGAAGAAATAAGTGTCGCGAGTAAAATAGATTCGAAGCCATTTTACCGGGTGCTCATGTGGAATCAAGATTACAAAGAAAAGATCCTTTCCTTATACGTAAGTGCTAATGTAAATTTTATAATTAGAATAAAAATATGAATCAAATTTAATTATTCATTGTTCCCATACTTTTTACACCCTACTTTAGCCAGAATGCGTTTTTCCATGTCTATTTTAGTGAAAATAAATTTCTTCTTGTCTGCCTATTTTAGGTGAAATAAATGCCTGAACGTCCGGGCTCTATTTTTAATGAATATCAGTAAAATAATCTGAGGAATCGACATTGAGGAGATTCTAACTGTGCTGTGGTTATGCAGCACAGTCTTTAATAAATGAAACAAACTTTTAAAAATGTCCAATAGATTTGTATATAATTTTAGCGCGAAATCAGATTCTATAATTTCAGTAATTTAATAGTTTTTTTTAAATTTACAGTTCTTTAATTAACAGTTTCTTTTATTACTTTATCAAGAAAATTTAATAACAATAGTATATTCTTGGGAAGAGTAAAAACTTGCTGATTCACCTCGCTCGACTTGACAGATTCACCTCGCTTTTCGTAACGGCTGAAAGGAGTCGCACGCAATCATTTTTAAACGACTGAGCGGTCGTATACTGTTGATGATAAAAAACACAATTTTAGGTTCATTTGAGCACAAAAGACGGGGAAGTCGAATTGAATTTTTTAATTATCATTTCGAAGCTAGACCATAGCTCTTCGCTTTTTCTGCCATGCATCCAAAATTATAGTTAAAAGATAAATGAACTGGAGAAGTAAATAAGCCTCGAAAATGTTTAAAGTTCTTTCAAAGGTTACACAATCCTAGATTTGATAAAGAACATCGATATACAAGAATATTTAAATTCAAGGGTATTCTCAGTACTGTTCGATCGTAGTAATAAAGAATATGGTGGTAAACGTCAAAAGAATTACATTGTCTACTTTTACATTGTTAAAAACCAAGATAGAAGAGTGATGTGCCGCGGATCTTCGAGAAGATGGTGACAGACGTCAGAATTTACGGACATTGCAAACTTCAAATCTGGGAGGGGGCGAAGAAAAAGAAAGAAGAATATAAGAGGAATGAATAAAAAATTGTGAAGAAAAGGGAGGAAACACTTCCTGGATGTTTGAAAAGGATATGTTTTGAGACATAGGAACAGACTCCGAAGGCAGAAAATTGTGTTGCGTCCAGTACTGTAGCTTTTGAGTATGCTCTCCTATTTAGTATAAAACTCCGTTTCTTACTTCTTATTCCGACGATTGGTTGCGTCTCAGCCTAATCAATAACAATTTTATGGTGGAGTTATTTCCTTGAAATACAGATAATGTACCGGTAATCTTCCACTTCACTAACAGAACGACTGCTATCACGTGTGTCAATGAGACCACTTTTCCACTTGAATCGATATAAACTAAGGCTAAATTAAACACAAATCAATATTACAAAAAGTATAATTCAGCAAAGAACTGGCACAATTTTCCAACATCATTAATGTGTATTTTCTTACGTCTAATCTCCAATTTTCTGATTTTTGTCTAGCAACGTTCACAAACCAGCCTATAATGTAGAGGCTAAGAAGTGGACAGCTGAGAGTAACAACGACACAACTTTTTTTCAGTATTAAATTAGTAATGATCTTTTTATTTTAAAAATAGCTTTACGCTTCACTTTACTATACGACATTCTTTTTTTGCAATGAGAAAGAAACAGCTGATTTAAACATTTCAAGAAATGTAAATTATTTTGAATCATTAGTTAATGAGAACGTGGAACTTCATCTAAAATATTAAACTTGAAATGCGTGGTCTGCCTGGTGACTGGTGACAGTAAAGAAGGGGAGGACAGTAAGGCCATAAAAGAGCAACACGGAAGGGGAAACGTGGATGGTTTCAGGGGCAGAGCCAGCTCGCCGGAGAGCCTTCACTAGAAGAAACACACCGGACAAACCACCAGCAGCAAGGTGGAAGGAAGGAAGAATAAAAGATAAATTGAAATTTCGAACATTTTAGAACTGCTATTGAAAAAGAGAAATATAGAATTTCGAAATCTTCTAGAAATGAGCGACCGCCGGCAACAAGATTTTATTGGATATCATCCGTAATTTAGCGAAGGTAATCGTACAGGTCTTGAGTTAACTGAATTTTATTATGTACTATATACTTAAGTAATAACTAGACATCGGACGTTTAGGCACTAAAATATCGTCTTTTAGGCGCCTAAAAAGGCACTGAAAACGTCAAGAATAAGGAGAAAATAGGCACTGTCATACGTTACATACACAATAAAATTGAAAAATTGTAATTTTTGTCTATATTCTTTTGTTAACTTAAATGCACAAAAACAGTTCGTATATTTTAATGTAAAACTAGATTTACATATTTACAACTCTTCTACATTTTATTCGTAATACTTTCCATTAACCAGTAATATTTACATATTACCAGTAACTTTTCAAGGATCATAATTTCCAATTTGCGACTGGGAGACAAAATCAGTTTGAATGCGGAGAAGGATATCTGAACGATGTGACTGGCATATATTTTAGCAGTACAAAACTAGCAACACTGAAACCTTCTGGGAATTTATATTTATTTCCACTTAAAATTTCGCTTCCCTCGGTATATTGTCAACCGGCTGGTATTTATGAAATAGGGGCATGGAGAAAAATCAGTTGGTATACTTTCAGGAATTCTCTCGTAATTTTAAATTTCAAGACGTGAATTGAAGGTTTCGTAATGAATGGTGACGTTGGACCATCGCCGATTTTCCGATATCTTAGCATTGTATATAAATATAATAAATAAAAGGCAAAAAAAAAGTCCTAAAAAAGGTATTTATGCAAAAAATAGGCATTTATGCTAAAATCAGCAAAAATAAGCATTATAAAACTTCGTCATATGTCATCATTTGTCATGATTCGTGGACATATATTATCAGCCTTTAAATAAGTTCTCTAGAAAAAAAAGGCATTTCCCTAAACATCCGATGTCTAGTAATAACTGTAATATAAGATTAATAGATGTGGGCCTAAAGACATTTTTGAGGAGCTCACTCTCTTCTCATTCTCACGTTGCCCGTCCTCTTCTTTTTTTTGTGCACCAGTATAATTATTAAATCGTTTGCTCTTCTCTGTGACTTCTCGTTGTGCGGAGATTGGAATATGCGGCACTACCGGTGGCAGCTCTCATTTCCTCTGCCATTCATTCCACCATTGTTTCAACACGTCATTATCAACATCACATATGTATCATTTCGCCCGCCATCTTTGGCAATGCTACACATGTTCAGGTTCTGGAATCATATTCATAATGGATGTGGAAATTGAACGTGAAATATGTGCACTGATGAATTTGTTCTATTTTAATTTTCCGAAGGGAATAAAATGGCTTCTAAATCTTACCAAAGTATTTGAGGGTTTTTTTACAGCTATTTTCTTCATACGGACTCAGTGGTGCGTCCAAAGTAGATGGGGCATATAGCTGATATTGATGGCATACGTTCATAAAGGTAGCTTTTACTTATTTTATATAACAATCATTAATAAATAATTAATATTAATCAATATAGAAATCATACAACATAATCATAATAATAAAATCAATTAATATATAAAATCATAATATAAATCAATATATCAATAAAATTAATATAAAATCATTAACAATCTCAATTTAAATCATTGGAAATAATTATAAACAACAAATGGAAATAAATATTTTATTCAACATTACTGAAAAATTCTTTATATGAAAGCCCCAACAATACACCTACTGCCTTCCCTGTAGAAAAATCCTGGTTACGTCATTGCATTGACTACTTGGAATAATCATTCTGATGCTCCAAACACACAATCATAACTTCCACTGAAGCGCTTCGTTGAGTCTTTTGTTATGGCAAGACCATCTCTCAAGGCAGTGGCCACTCTTCCGCTCCCTCTGTTTTCTCCTTGCCGCCGCCCACAGACTGAAGCCCCCTATTGGTAGAGGCGCCGACAGCCTGGTGGTTACCTTCCCCCGCAATGTTTGCCTTTCAAGACCTCAATTCTGCTGAGTCATTACTCCGCACACAACGCTGTTGTATTCGCAGCAGTGGCAACATCTCCTCTTCATATCGACGCATTGGGGTGCATCTCAAATGCTAGAGAGTTCAACTGGAATACGTAGTGGGGAAAGCAAGTATGAATATATTTTGTAAAATTACCACACGAGAACTTCATTTTCACTTTATTATCTTAGTTTTTTGTATGTAGTATTAAATTGTAGAATCTTGTGAATAACTTTCCAAACAGTTGAGATTCAGTTAGGTCCATACTTAATAAGTAATAAATTAATGGTTCCCCATTGTATCCCTTGTCACTCCTCTGAAAAACAGGATCGCTGCTCTTGCAGTATTGATATTAAATGCGATTATTATTTAGAAGAAACACTTACCTTCACAGTGAAAAATCTCCCAAATAGTTGCGTTTTCTAAAGCCGGCAAAACTTTTCGTATACACATTTCCTATAGACCAATAACAATAAGTGTACTTGTTTTACTATCAAATGTACTAGAAAAGCTCATAATAAGCCCTTTTCTTGACTAACTAGAACTGATTCATTGCATCAATTTGGATTTCAAAGAAAACACTCATTTAAATAATAAGTCCATAGAATAGCAACAAAAAATGGCTAAATAGCGAAGATTTGATATGGCCGCTTTTGAGAACCTTTCAATACGCCAAGCAAGAAACGTTGGATTTTGATATAAACAAATAATTTTCTGTACACTGTTAGGAATAACCTCTTCGAAGAAATTCACAAGAAATTGAAATCGATTGAATTACGGAGATTACGAATAAATTTCATATTGCAAATAAATTGAATTAACGTTTTGTTAATGATATCAATTTTCTTTTATCTACATTATCGTGAAGTCACCCACATTTATAAATATGCTTCATTTAGCACAAGAGTTTAAAAAATTTCTTATAGAAATGATTTGAATATTTCTTGACTTCACGTTTTGTTTACTGAAGTACACAGTTACAGAACTATGGACGTAAACGTATTACGACTCTTTAGCGTTTAGGCACAAAACAGTCGCAGCTCCAGTGGCGTGCGTACCGCTCCGCTTCCTTTTGTCTCACGGCCGCGCAGCCGCAGCCGTCCTGCCTCCATCAACTCCGCCAACCCCACCGCCTCCTCTGCCTTCGCCGCCGTAACCTCCACCGCCTCCGCCTCCACCTCCTCCTCCTCCTCCGCCGCTGCCCCCGCAGCCGCCGCCGCCGCCAACACCCCCACTGCCCCCGCCACCTCAAACTCCATCAGTTCAACCTCCACTGCCGCCGCTTCCACCTCCTCCAATCTGCCACCGCCGCTGCCGCTGCCTCCGCCGTTGTCACCTCCAGTGCCCCCGTTGCCCCAGCTAGCGCAACCTTCACCGTCGCCACTGCCTTCACATCCGCCACCTCCACCGTTGCTTCCCCCCTCCGCAACAGTCGTCTTTATCTCCATCGTCACCTGCGTCTCAGTCCTCACCACCACCGCATCTGCCTCCATCACCATCGTCACCGCCACCTCGTCCACCTCCACCACCGCCGTCATTGTCACCTCCACCTCTACCTTCACCGCATCTACCACCATAACCTCCACCGCACCTCCACCGCCTCCAACACTTACACTGACATGCACTACACTACCACATACTCCGGGAGACCGGTCCGGAGCTTATAACTTGTCCCGGCTGGGGCGGTGCACCGTTGATGGGAGAGTCCTGATTAGGGGGAAACCCGATAGGTCGGCGCCGGATCTCGCCATCCAGCGGGGGAAGATCACCGCAATCTCTCGAGAAAAATACATGCACTACACTAACGGGAATAATGACCACAGTAGTCGACGTGCCCGGCAACACGAAAAAATCAATCAATCAATCAATTAATCCACCGCCTCCACCATCGCAGCCGCTGTCACCTCCGCCGCATCTGCCTCCACCGCCACAGCCGTCCCCGCCGCGACCGCCTCCACCATCTCCGCCGCATCTGCCTCCACCGCCACAGCCGTCCTCGCCGCGACCGCCTCCACCATCTCCGCCGCATCTGCCTCCACCGCCTCCACCGTTACCTCCGCCTCCGCCTTGGAGTGCGCCGCCGCCGCCGCCGCCTCCACCATCGCAGCCGCTGTCATCTCCGCCGCATCTGCCTCCACCGCCACAGCCGTCCCCGCCGCGACCGCCTCCACCATCGCCGCATCTGCCTCCACCGCCACAGCCGTCCCCGCCGCGACCACCTCCACCATCTCCGCCGCATCTGCCTCCACCGCCTCCACCGTTACCTCCGCCTCCGCCTTGGAGTGCGCCGCCGCCGCCGCCGCCTCCACCATCGCAGCCGCTGTCTCCGCCGCATCTGCCACCACCGCCACAGCCGTCCCGCCGCGACCGCCGCCACCATCTCCGCCGCATCTGCCTCCACCGCCACAGCCGCCCCCGCCGCGACCGCCTCCGCCATCGCCGCCGCATCTGCCACCCCCGCCACAGCCGTCCCCGCCGCGACCGCCTCCACCATCGCCGCCGCATCTGCCACCCCCGCCACAGCCGTCCCCGCCGCGACCGCCTCCGCCATCTCCGCCGCATCTGCCACCACCGCCTCCACCGTTACCTCCGCCTTGGAGTGCGCCGCCGCCGCCGCCTCCACCATCGCCGCCGCTGTCATCTCCGCCGCATCTGCCTCCACCGCCACAGCCGTCCCCGCCGCGACCGCCTCCACCATCTCCGCCGCATCTGCCACCACCGCCTCCACCGTCACCTCCGCCTTGGTGTGCGCGGCCGCCGCCGCCGCCGCCGCCTCCCCATCGATCTCTGCGCCCCCGCGCCACCTGCCACCGCGGGCGGGCGCAGACTGCGTGGCGGCGGCGTCGCGGCGCCGCCCCTCGCGCAGCCTTCCGCTCCGAGGCCTTTTACTGCGGCGGCTCCGCGCCCGCAGGCGCTTCCCCTGGGGGGCCCAAATTTAGGGATATGTGCGTCCTCCGGCCCTCCCTGAGCTATGGGACACGCCTTCCTTGGGCGGGGGGATCTCAAGTGCCGGTGCAACAATTTCTGGGTGACTTGAAGTGTTTTCGCAACTTTGGGAACGTGTAGAAGCAATTAGAAGTACTTTTGAATGGCATGGATGACTATTTTGTTTAAATTGGTTGAGAGTTGTAGGCGATATTTCACCGTTCCGACTACATTTCCAGTATTTGCCTTCCATTGGACAGAAGAGAAGTCCACAACTTGTCTCTGGTTATTTTTTAGCTGAAGAATAAGTGCTCGATGCAGAATGATCATACGTTCGTCCATCAACTCCTTTTTTAAGCCCAATCTCTAACAATTTCCTCATAGGAAAATATTTTTGTTCGATTTTCTGCCTTTTAACCTTTGATATGAAGTTATCAGATATCAGCTTTAAAATAAGCCAGGCTTCATGAAAAATACTGTCAGATGACCATTGACTTAGCACCGACAGTTCATTGCAAAGAAAACTTGAATGACAATATGGTGGAAAAACTAAAAAGAAATTGGCTTGACATTCGATTCCACTTCGAAGTTGTTGAAACATTTGAATAATTTAATGGTGTATGAGGCAAGGAGATTACTTGTATCGAACACCCTACATGTATCAGCCAACCCATTACATTTAAATATCCGATAGCGAGATTTAGCCGTTGAAACAGAGTCCTTTGGACGGTTTCCCTGTTGACTTGGATTAGTAAATTCCTGGTATCGGTCCATTTCATATATGATTATTATATATTTGATGGAGTGCGCCTCACGACAGAGAGAGTCGCATTTCCATTGGATTCTAATAATTCAGTTATTCATCAGTAACTATTCTTTAATCGTGACCCCAACTCTATGTAAAGTATCTGTCATCTTGACTAATCAGTACATTTAAAGACTTGGACAATATCCAGAGCGCAGTCGATATTTCTAATACTCTAAGAATAAAAACTTTCTGCATCTTCAGCGAAAAAAAAGACTGTTCAAGAAGCAACCGTCTCGTTAGCCTCCTTGTCTCAGCTGCCCTCTGTCAGAGGAGTTCCTCGCACGGTATCGTTGGAGTCGTCACGTGCCACACCCCCTCAGCCCCACCGCCCGCACAGCCGCTCCTACGCCGCGGCGCCGCCCCTTGCGACGTGACCGCGCCGCCCCCACACCGCCCACACGCCCCGCGCCGCCCCCGCCAACACGCTACCACGCCTCAACACGCGCCACCCCGCGCCTCAC
>BLKR01009702.1:0-93673 GCA_011170035.1 Teleogryllus occipitalis
AAAGTGTAATTCTTTTGACTTGTCTCAAACGGTAAAATTTACATTATAGGCAAATTCCGTGTTTTCAGAATCGCTCAAACGCCATTTTCTCAAAAAAGGCTCCAAATTTTTCCAATAGATAGTGCTAATTGCACTGTTTAATATGACGTAAAGTTCATTTTGGTGTTTTTTTTTTCTTTTCTTTTTTTTTTTTTTTTTTTTTTTTTTTTTTTTTTTTTTTTTTTTTTTTTTTTTTTTTTTTTTTTCCAAAAATTACTCAAACGTAATGTTTTTGAAGTATTTCTCTTTTTCTCTCCGCTAAGATGTACATTTCCATCTTCGTATACATTATTACAATTGTGAGTGGAAGTGCTTCAAATAGTTTCAAATAAACTCAGAAAACTCAGTAGATTCCTAATAATAGATTCCTAGTAATAAAGAGCTTCAAATTTCGCAATTACAGTACTGCTTAATTGCCATTTGAAATTTTCACTGCTTTGAAATTTTCATTGGAAATTTCCATTTAGAACTAGGTTTTACTCTTCTTTAATATTTTCAACATAATAATAAGTAATGCTTTGGTTGTACTATTAGGAAAGTAAACTTTGTGAAAATGTCCACACACACACACTCACACACAAAAGAAAGGAAGAAAAAGGTGCCGATAGATGGCAGCTGGCCAGAGAATGGAGCAAGACCTTGAAGCGAGGCCAGACCAAGGAAATTAGAACAATTTGCTATGAGAAAGACTGTGCCATTCTGTAGCACTTCTAGTTACTTTCTCATATAGGTAGGTATATATGGAGTAATATGTATAGAATAGAGAAACTAATGTAATGCTGCACGAAAAAACGGCGAATTTTCATCACAAAGAAATGAATTACCAGGTCCTGAGAACAATAAAGTGCATATAACCGGTTGCTTAATTAAGAAGAAAAAATCCTCTAACTCATGGTGAAGCCTGAATCCCTGTTTTGTGGGTCCTTGATACCGAAAACCCAATTGGATTGCAAAACGTCTGTCTGTCCATCTGTGAACACTACTAATGCCTAAACCACACGTACAACCTTTTCCGAATTGAAGAATTCTGTTGATCTGGCTCTTGTTGAAGCTTTGAAATTTTGAAAAGCATTCTTTAAAATTTGGGGGTACTTTACATGCACTCCAGACATTTTCAAACTTTTCTCAAAAATGGCTCCAATTTATTTCTTTCTATTTCTTGTAAGAATAGAGTAAATACACTTTGAAGGGTGGCAGCTCTGATTTTCATGACTAACTGAATTTTCGAAAATTGCAAGTTTGTTTTATTTTCGCTGTCTTCCTACAACTACAAAATTAAAGATAAAGATATTTCCTTCAAATAAAATTTGTTTTCCATAAATAGTTCTTTCATTAAGGTCATGCAAATTTTTTTGAAAATTTTAGTAGTTTTTTTCGCAATAGTACGTGCAATATTTGCAATTTAAAAAAGTACAAAAAATAAGATTTTCTCAAAAACTGCTCCAAAATTAAAAAAAAAAATTTTGGTTGTGGTAGTGCCAAAGGAACCTTATATGATGACAAAAATGCTATATTGCTCTATTCTTTTGTTTTTTCAAAAATTACAAAAAATTAATTTTTTTGTCTTCTCATGTCGGTAATATTTACATCGGAGGCGATTTCTTCGCATTATTATATTTATGAGTTAATTTGACATTATTTAAAGCACATAAAGTTTCTCAAAAACTCAAGTTTTCTGTTAAAAGAGCTCAAAATTCCCCATTTTCAGAATCACTCAAACACCTGTTTCTCCAAATTGTTTCTTCAAATTTTTCCAATGGATAGTGCTGATTGCACTGTTTAATGTGACGTGTATTCCATTTTGGTGTATTCTTTTGTTTTTTCATAAATTACACAAATGTAATTTTTTTGAAATATCTCTCACATTAATATGCACATTTCTATTGATTTGTCTACATTATTGCATTTGTGAGTTGAAGTACTTCAAATGACTACAAATGGAGTTTTTCTCATGAAAACTCAATAGATTCCTGTGAAAAAGAGCTTTGAATTTTGCATTTACAGTAATGATTAATGGCCATTTTCTTAATATTCAGCATCAAATTTGAATGAAATTTTTTTATTTTGGACAAGGTTTTACTCTTTAATATTCTTGAAGTCATATTTCGGTTTTATTATTAAGAAAACGAAAAGTTGAGAAAAGTCAAGAAAATGTTCTTATGGTGATTTTAGATGGCAGCTGCCGAGAGGATGGAGGTAGACCTTAAGGTGGTTAGAGCGAGATAATCCCTAGTAGATAGAGAGTCCATTTTACATCCAACAATAATTATTTGTGAGACATGTGGGTATTGTGAAACGTGTATAAACAAACCAGGGATTCCTATTAAGAGTTTTATTTAATTATACGAATTAATTGTGTTATATAGATAGAAAATAAAAATATTTTAATATTATATAAAGACCTATCGTTGACTAGTTTCTTAACTAGTACCAACAGATCGCGTAGCCAAAGAATGAAAAATTGAGGCATAAGATCGAATATAAAAAAGCACTATTTCACCATTAGCAAGATCAAAATTATAAAAAGTAACGTTATAGACATATATCTACATATTTTTTACAGAGATCACTAATAATTGCCGAAGTCTCCTCATCTTGAATATCGCGAAATGTCTTTGGTAAATTAGGCAATGCCGTAATGTCTGTGATATTGGTATACCTGCGCAGGGCTCATGCTGCTTCAAATTGTCCTTGTTTTCATTCACTTTGAATACTATTTCCAGATATACTCTTTGACTATTTCTGTACTGTTTGGTGCCTAGTCGACACACGGTAAACAATGTCTGAGCTCATTGGGAGTGCAATTGGTTTGAGAAAATAGTGCTACAGAGAAAAAGGGATTTCTGTTAAAATACTAATACTACCTACGATTGAATTTATAATTCCTCTTACTATTTCAATCAATTTACCCTTGGTTGGTTTTATATACAGTGGGTCTTGAAGCATAATACTGTGTTGGGCACTCCCGAAAAAAAACTTTAACTAAATATCACTAATTATGATAAGATAAATCCATGTACAAACACAAATGTTAATTAACAAATAGCTTAAAAATTGAAAGTTCCATTGTCAAATTCTCATTTATAAATGCATGTTTCGTTTCTTATTGTTTCATTCAATTTATTTTTAAATTCAAATATTATGGTTCAATAAAATATTTGATTGGTTATTATTCAGATAAAAACATTTCTTGAAGTTTTTAAGAATATTTATTTTCAAAAATGTAGGCTCAGGGAAAGGAGTCCCAAGCTTTCATATTTTGCTAGTAGGGAAATCCAGCTCTACATTTATACCTTGCATGGTTGAAATTAACACCAGCAATTTCTAATACCTTTGTGAATTGAATTCTCACCCCAATAGTTCTACTGATTGAGGTGCTGACATATGCAAAAGTTTGTTGCTTCGAGTCCAGTATCCACTGTGTATCTCATATAATAAAAAAGAGAATATGAATTATTTTCAAATAATTAATCATTATTCAAGAGCTAAAATGAAAAAAGCTGTTATAGAGCACAAACTGAAATAATGCTATAATAAAAGTATACATATTTCTATAAACTCTCAAAATTACACATTTGCTCATAAAGTTGAATCACAGTGAATCATCATCATAAACTGCAGGCCCTTTCCTGTAGAACAGGAAGCTTACACCTCCAGGTGTACTTGATCAAAGAGATTTATTTATTTATTTATTTATTTATTTATTGCAGACTGTATAAATACAATTAATATAAATATAAAATATACATTATTTCACTGAGGACTTAATCCTGTGCGCGGGCCTGTCTATCATTCATACTTTTTCATAGCATACAAGATTGTTTATATAGCTCATATAATATAAAAGAAAAGACGTGATCATTTGGAATATTAACTGACTTGAGTTTTTCATTAAGAACGCACAAATGCTTTTATCCATCAAATTTAAATATTTGATTAAATATGTTTTATATATGTTTTCCAGGAGTGAGGATCTTTTAATTGGGCCCAGAAGACCTAGAGGAATGTAAGAACTCTTGTCGGAGACTTGTCACTCGATTTTAATGAAGCGCGCTACGCGCACAGTGTTGCCGAGTTGGGCGTTACCGGCCCGTCCCTGTAGAAAGCGCGCGAATGTCTCTCTTTGGAGTGATTTAGGCTTACAATTTTGCGTATTTCTCCTATTTGAGACGGTAGATGTCCTTCAAAGTGCGCATGTTGATTCTTCGAGATGCTAGCTACCTAAGGAAGAGTTTTTTTAAACATTTTCAACAGCTAGTTTTCCCACAATTTTAAAATTTCTGGTCGGCTCAGTCGGGTCGCCGTAAGAGCCTATGTTAAAACGACAAACTTTACGGTCTCATTTCTCAAAAACTAGATGGTGAAACAGTTTTAAATTTTATCAGAACATAGACGAACCTCTCATCTTTCGATTAGTACAATAAAAAAGGCATGTTAAACATAACACGTATCTCGCTCTAACCACCTTAAAGCCAGTTCACACTAAGGAAATTAGAAACGTTAGCTATGAGAAAGTCTGTGCCATTCTGTAGGTTCTCTAGTTATGATCTGCATTAGAACATGAGATGCTCTTAATATATGAAGGAAAATAGTTGTTCGTTTTCTCCTTTTTTGATTGTAAGGGTCAAAATCGGATATAAACACCTGACAAAATTTCTCAAAACATCGTCTAATGAAGCTTGCAAGGATATTTAGTCAATATTCATAGGTGTAATGTGGTTGAAAAAAGTTAAACTTACAACAGCTAAAAAGGAGGTTGTTTTTTTCAATATGTACATAGTGTTCAGGGTACATTGATTTTAATCCGACGAAAAACTCTTCTTTTTTTTCGCTCACTTCAGTTACGATTTTCAACAGCATAAAAATTAATCCCTGGTGGCAGTTTTGTCTTCCTTATTCTGCTACCCTCTTTGAAATACCATTAGGACTGCTGAAGAGTTGACACGAAGTCCATGCAGTAACCTTGCAGTTCCATTCTCTGAAAAATCCAGATCCCCAAGTGTTTTTGTGCTTCTCTCTTCCAAAGTTGAGAGTATTCACTTGTTTACATTTCCTCAAAATCAGCAAAGCATTCTGGGATTTCAACTTGATCAGTTATTGTCTTTCTCCCAACGTGAATGATCTTAGGTGAACGTGTTTTACAGGCTGTTTTCACTTGTTTACATTTCCTCAAAATCAGCAAAGCATTCTGGGATTTCAACTTGATCAGTTATTGTCTTTCTCCCAACGTGAATGATCTTAGGTGAACGTGTTTTCATATTTTAAGCTTGTTTACATTATTTTTATCAGTTATCTGGTTATTGGAGTTATGTGGAATTGTAATCATGTAGAGCCCCATTCAGCAAATTGTGTTACAAGATGAGAGAAGTAACGGCAAAATTTGTGCCACTGGACCTGAATGAACAGCAAAAAGAGAATAGTTGAAACATGAAAGATCAACTTCAGACTCGGATTTTTTTTCCAAAAGTCGTTACTAGTGATGGGACATGATACTGTGGTTACGGCCCTAAAAACCAAACAACAGTCAAGCCAGTGGAAAACTCTTTTTGGCTCACCGGAAAAAAAGGTTGTCATGCGAAATAAAACATCAAGATGTTTTTTTTTTTTTAAGGTCTGAGGGATAGTGCGTTCTGATTTGCCCCCATTAAATCAGACTGTTAATCAAAGTTCCTATTTGGAGGTTTAGAAGATTGCGTTATTGTGTAAAAAAATAGAACAGTATATCGTGAAGGAATTAGGGTCCATATTTATAGTTAAACAAATATGAGCCCTAATTCCTTCACAATATATCACATATATCACAAAGGATACACAATATATCACAAAGGATCCATCCTCGGGCCATTGTTTTTCCTAATATACGTTAATGACTTGCCCAATTCCTTCAGTTTCTGTAAACATCATATGTACGCTGATGATTTACAAATTTATATCAGCGGAAGACCCTCTGCACTGAAACAATTAGTGGATAATACCAATAAGGACTTGGAAACCTTGCTGCAGTGGACTAAACTAAACGGCCTTTCCTTAAATCCTTCTAAATCACAGACTATGGTAATTTGTTCGAAAAACGTTCAATCACGAGCTGATAATCTGTGCACAGAAAGTGTTATTCTAGATCATACCATCATACCTTATTGTTCCGAAGTCAAAAACTTAGGAATAATTCTTAATAATAACCTCCAGTGGGATTCTCATGTAAATAAAGTTACTAAGTTAGTCTATTCACGAATTAGTTCTCTTAGGATTGTTGGCAAGTTTTTACCAGTCAATATAAAAAAAATTGCAATAGAATCCCTTGTCTTTCCGCACTTCGACTATTGTGACGTTGTGTACACCAATTTAAGTTCAGCTCTTGCCACACGGTTACAAAGAGCTCAAAACGCGTGTATTCGTTTTATTTACAGTTTAAAAAATACGACCACATATCGAATATTTTTGAAAGTAATAAAATCTTGCGGTTAAGCGACAGGCGGATGCTGCATTGTCTTTCCCTTCTATTCAAATTACTAAAACAAAACATCCCCCGCATTTAACAAATCGTTTCAGGCCTCTTGTATCCGCTAGACTCGACAAATCATTATTATTACAAATACCTAAACATAATTCTAATTATTATAACAAGTCATTTACCGTAAAAGTAACGAGAGCTTGGAACAGCCTCCCAAAGAACGTCAAACACAATCTTTCTGTCAATTCTTTTAAGAAGCAATTAAAAGCTCTATTATTATCCAAGGCGTATAAGTTTCACTTGTAAAATTTTTTTCCATACTGTTCACAGAACTCAAACTTACTCTGTACTGATTCTAATGTGATATCATTTCAAGTTATTGATTAAAGTTATTTTATATAGATGTATTAGTAATTATTTTTTCTTTTACCGTCACTTTTATAATTTTGTTGATTTCTTAGTAAAGGGTGCTCAAGTCCGCTTTTATTGGATAATGAGCTAAATTAAATGACAATCAAAATAATATTAAATACTAACAATATTTGAACACGTACATACATGTGAAGTAATTATTTGGCATCTAAACAAACACCTACGAGTATATTGATTTGAGAGAAATCATTAACTTTGAAGGCCTTTTACAAAAACTATATTTTTAATTTAATTTCTATTTAACGGTTTTGATTCGGTCACTTGAACTCTCACTACCAAGAAATCAACGGTTGTTGTTAATTATTAAAAATTGTGTAATGTTTATCTGTTATTCCATTATTGTCGTGTTAATTGTATTTCTTTTGTCAGTGGTATCTGTAAACTTCAAATTTTATTCCGCTTGACAGTTTATATTATAATTTTATGCAATTGAAACTTATATGGAAACAAAAAATATTGTAATCTTTGTTTTTCAATCTGATTATGTTACCGCACTGTTGCAGCCTCTGTGTCACTTCTTATCATTACGCAACTTTAATTCTTATTGTGTAGGTTTGTTATTTAATTTCACTCTTTGTATTACCATTGTTTTTTCTAATTAATGTATATATTCTTATATTTTTTCAATTATTGCCAATTTCCTCGGCCTTCAGCCGCCATCCTGATTGAGGTTTTCTGGGTTTACTCAATCGCTTAAGGCGTATGCCGGGATGGTCCCTAGTTTTGCATCCCAGATATAAATGTAAAATATGCCCTCCTCGAACTTCTTCATAGTATAAGAAATAATGTAAATATTTCATGTGGTTAGGCGGAAGAGCAGGCCTAATGAGTCTCGCTACTAATAAAGACAATTTTATTATTATTATTATTATTATTATTATTATTATTATTATTATTATTATTAATATATAATTAATTAAAAGATAGACTAAATAGGTGAAATAACAAAATAGAATAGATTTGTGGCAGACAAGGGAATGTTTTTTTGACTATGACAATGCACCTTCTCATGCAGCCATTTGAGTGTGCCAGTTTTTAGCAAAAAACACTTCAATCATGTCAATTGTCATGTTAATCACGTACAGAGGCAGCTTTATGGCATCAGCCACAGCACACAGCATTACCCCTTTTCATTGCTGGTGCTTCTGATCATAAAACTTATGCATGTTTGCCTTCAAATGTTACTTTTCAATGAAAACAAACGCGAGTCTGGTTAGCATTTCCATTTTGACTGAGAAGATAGTCGTTGTTCTGTGATTTAAAGAATAGGGCACAGGAACTCAATTAATTTTTCTTCAAAGGTGCTGGAAGTTGCTGACCTAGCTTTGTCCTTCACCTAATGTCAGACCAGTCTCTTTTCATCAATCTTACCGGTCCACACTTGCTTTGAAATTTTTGCCATATGGAAGATTCTTCTTTATCTCAAATGCCTTCATTCGGATACTTTCTTGAGAGATTGGGAAGCCTTCATTGAGTTTCTCTTGCAAATACTCCACAACTTGCTCTTTCAACTCTGGAAATAGTCTCATTTTATGTCCCCTAAAACTTGTGGGTGTTAAATTTCCTTTCTTGAATTTGACTTGATGCCACCCATGAACATATGACACCAAATTTTTTCCTGCCCTGCTATTGTTAGTGGTCTCTGCTTGTTTCAGAACCATTAATATAAAATTCATATCTTATGACTGTGATCTTGTAGATCCCCATACCTCCACAGAATTTCTGCCTCAACTTCCATTCATTTTTCTGTGTGTAAACTTACAATGTTATTAATTTGATAATATCACCTTAAAAAAATATTGTTCTGAATTGGAATGGCACATTTGCAGTTAACACAGGACATTTGAGAATAGAAGTATGTATTCAAACATGGGCCTGTGACTGAAACATGATTAACCGGCTGTGGACTATGAGCCTGCATGCCCCTCAGGAAAGAGAATCACTACGGTTTTCATCACTATTATATATAAATACTATCCTATAACTTCTCCAGTCCAATGTGGTGTTAAGAGTGTTTTGAAATGGGTGATGAAAAAAAGTGCAATCGGGACGCATCTGTTGGCAGCTTCATACAAGATTATTGACACATAGTCTTTTACATTCCATTTGTTCTTTTAATACCCTCTGAAAGCAAACATTGCTCAATACTGCAGTGATAAGACATTCTGTGGTGTGTGAACTGAGGGAATAGAAGAGTGTGACTTATTATTTATATACAGTATTTATGTATAGTATATTCCCTTTGGTACAATAAACAGAATTGCAAAATTATGAAAGCCTATTAGTGACAAAAGTTTGACAATCCCAAAATTACAAAATAATTTTATTTAAAGTGTGCAAAAACATGAAAAAGAATTATTGAAGTAATCTATTATAGAACAATGTGTTCGCAGTAGTCATTAAGTGATTTATGGAGTGTAAAGTAATTGGTTTTGCCCATTTTGATAAAGAACACAGGGTTGTTCATAGTGGTCCTTTGAGGTATCAAAAAGTACCCAATTTGGTACAAAAGGTTGGTAAAGTCAATATTCCCTGAAAGGATTTTATATAAAAATACAAGATCACAGATAATCCTCCTGTCCACAAGAAGAGGAACCTTATATTAAGTTCTAATGTGAGAATCTGTGATTAAGTGTTTTGTTACAAAAAGCTAGGTTATGAAGCAGCTTGTTTTGGACACTTTCTAAATGATCAATTGACATTTTCTAGTATGGTGGCCAAACAACAGAAGAATATTCCAGAATTGGTGTAACCAAACTGTTAAGTAATATTTTTACTGCACGGAATGTTCAAAATTGTAATGGTTTGTACAATATAAATCCCAAGACAGCCTTATTCACAATCTGGTTTATTTGCACATTGAAATAAAATGTATTATCAAAAACTACACCAAGTCACACAATTATTACCTTATTACTAGAGCTTGGACATGCAGGCACCAAAAAGGTTGAAAAGAGGTAGGCAAATAGGTACTTAAAAATTAAAATTGCCAGGAAAATAGGCATAACTCATGACAATAGGCAGGCACCCAGGAAGTAAAAATTTAAAAATTGGCAGGAATATAGCATTATGGCTGAATAATATTAAAATTTATACATACTACATAAAGGATGAACATAATTCTTTAAAAACAAATCGAATTTCTCTAATTGTCAAAACATACTGCAGATTTAGAAAATAATTCCTAAGAGTTGACTTGTGGAATTTTATATTTTGTTGGTTAAATGTTGGATTTTCAAGTTTTGAAAATGGAATGTTTGCGGTATGGCACAAGTCTGGGTTGAATTTCTTTCTTGTCTTCGTCTTTTGACTCCACTTGCTGAAGAAGTTTTGAATGGTTTTTCTCACTCCGCTTGTTTTTATAGTTTACAGTTTACTTTTTTAAATAGTTTTTACTGTTTTAAATAAATTTGAAAGAGCCAATAATCCTTTTAATTCTCCAGAAACATCTAGAAAGAAAGGTAACCTTCAAGGAGACCAATTTAACATTAAATGATTACTATTTAATTCACTATGTAACTAATTTTTTTTCACACATTTTTACCAACTTTCCACATGTCTTGAAGTGAAAGGTTGGTTTATAGTATTTTAATTCTTTAAAAATAGGTTGCCTCATCAACTCTAGTGGGTGATTTTTAAACTAATACCACTAGTTTACTTGCATTTTGCCTACCCCTTGGTCAAGAAAAGTTATACTCTTTATTATCCTGTTTTGATTCGCTGTGGCCTTTCATTAGTTTTGTTTTATTCTTTAGGGATCCTGGAAGAGGAGGAAGAAATGGCGAACTGTAATAGTGAAACAATAGCAGAAGCCTTCAGTGATACCGAATGGGAAACTGCTGATAAGCAATCTATGGAACCTCCCACTGTGCCTGTTGCCAGTAGGGCACTTAGCAATTTAATGTGTTCTTATGCATCTGATGCTTCAGACTCTGAAAGTAAGTTTCTTGAGAACACATTGCAAAATTAAGTAATAAGAATGGGAGTGTAATTCGTATGTAGTTCATGATCTTTTAAAAAGTAAATGATATTATTGCTTCACAGATGATGGTCCTATGGAAATTCCTATACTGAAGACTGAATTTATAGCTCCTTCCTCAACTGTACAAGTTGTTGCTGCTAATTCTCGTACTGAGGAAAGTGTTAGGCCAGATGAATGTAATACTGGGATTGAAGTAAAAGACTCTCCGAGAACACCAGTTGATACATCTAATGAGAAAGACAATATTCCTTGGAAGAGAATTGACACGGAGGTGCCAGATAACGCTCCTTCTGTCATGTGCTGTGATAATTTGCAAGTGGTGTCTGAAAACAGTGTTGCATTAAGCAGTGAGACTCAAGTGTCAGTGTGTGCAGATTCTTTGGACATAAGTTCTCATTGTTTCATAAGGGAAGCCATTGATACAGAAAGCATTCCTCCTGTAAAGTTTGAAGGCTCAAAAGATATTTCCAATAGTATTTCTAATGTACCTGATGAAGCAGAAGAAATTGATGAAATGATACCTACATTTTCCAATACAGAAACTGGTGAAGGACTTTTGCCTAAAAACGAAGGTGGTGATTTGCATGTTGAAATAAACCAATTTAGAACTAACAATGATATAGGTCATACTAGGTCAAGGGATACGGATAGAAGAAATGAACAAATCTCAAGACAAAGTAGATTTAATAAGAATGCATTTCAAGGGCAATATCCCAGAAGGCAGAGGAAAACTCTTCTAGAGAAGGTAAGGAGAATTGTATTTATGGTTTGTTGAAGTAATAATGCTTTTGTATTAATTTCTAAAATTCTTTCAGTTGCTGGCCAAAGAGATTCTTCATGAACGAAATGTGATACTGCAGTGTGTGAGATATGTAGTAGATAAAGATTTTTTTGGTGTTGGACAGAAAAAGAAATGTATTCCTGATACTGAACTGAAATTGAGTGATGGTGCTAAGGAAAGTAAGAGGAACAGTGTTTTGTTACAAAGTATAAAGTTCATTGTTGAAAGAAATTTTTTTGAAAAGTCAGAATGAAGAGAATGTACTCCATTCTTAATAAGTTGTACCTTGACTGTTCATGTTGGTTTGGTTTGTTTTTTAATAAAAGTTTTTCAATACATTGGATGCTTTTTAGAATGCTTACCCATAAGTGATTGGAGTTCGTTATAGTTCCAAGTTAAAGGAAACCGAGTCAAGACATTACTTGACTTGGTGTTGAGCTAGTATTTGCTAGGGATAATGATAGGAATTTTTGATATCGGTAATTTTAGCAATTTGATTTAGAAGAACATTGTAAAATGTAGGAGAGCATCGTGGCTTCAGAAGAGCATGGATATATAGTGCAATCAAGATATGAAAAATTCCATGTTTAAACAATGACAGATAAATTGCAATATGTACAATGATATAATTAGGGAAAGGATTTTAAGGTGCAAGTTATGATCATTGAAAGGGGGGGAAATGTTCTGAAAATTCTTGTGCTGCTGAAACAATTGTATTATGGTTTAAACCAGTGACATGAACTCTGTTTCTAGAACATTTGTATGATTTTGCACCAATTTTTTCTTTATGGAGTCTGTAATATGTGATTCGCTTCCCTGACTCCCTTCTTTCCCCTCCAAATCCAGAAAGGGGTGCACAAGCACTGCCAGTGCTTTTTTAGTATTGATGGCGACATGATGGCAAAGGTAAACATTTTCCTGAGATCACAGACAAGTTGATTTCTGCACATCTATTTAAATGAGCAAATCCTGATTTGACCGTCAAGGCAGCACTTTAAATTTAGCGGAAAAGGTTTAAACTGCTGCAAGAACTCTGTTGAAATTTAAATTTGACTTTGCAGCTACAGATAGACCATTAGTGCTACAATATAAATTACTGGAGGTTCAGTAAGTGATATTTTCGTATATATTTAATATTGTTGACTTTGATAAACTGAGTTTTGAAAAGCTGCCCAAGAGAGAAAATACATTTTTCTGCCCAATCTTTTACAAACGTAGAAAAGAGTGGAGTAAAAGGTGCCGAAGTATAAAAAAGGGAATAGGTGGCATAATGTAATCTCATGAAGATGTGCAACAAATTGTGTTCATTTCTCTTTATATTTTAAAAGGTCCCGCAACTTGAAATCCTTTCTGTAGATAGACTTTCTCCCATTGAGGTGAGTTTGTCCACGTCCTGACCGGAGGGATATAGAGAAGGTTCTCAAGGGTTTCTTTTCTTAATTTTTCATCTTTTGCTTCTCATTTCATATCGCTCAAATATTCTTTTTCACTCCTTTTTTCTTCCTCACTGGCCTTCTCTACATGCTGAACGCCCACCCATGTGTTTGCATGGTGACCTGTCTCAAAGGGAATGGGCGACCTGGGAGTTGAGGGGTCTGTATGTGTTTCCGACCATAGACTTGACATTGGTTTCTTGTGGGTAGACACACTAGCCAATGTTTGCCATGCGAACACTAGTGAGCCCTGGTGACCGAGAAGTCTCAGCGCCTTGTAGGTCCTAATACACTTTATTTGGCGTGGGACTCTTGACGGGTAGTCGGGAGCTAACCCACTCCGATCAATCGGCTCTGACTAGGTCTTGAACTCCAGGGTGAGCGGGAGGGATCCACGGCTATGCAGCGCTGTGACATCCTGCCCCTGTATCTCCGTGTCAACCCAGGCACCCCCGTGGGGTGTCCCCTTGCTGAACTCCATGTTGGGTAGGGAGCACGGAGACGAATCGGCTTCAACTCAGTGGAGCATAAGATGCCTGGCCCTCTACCGGAAGGAAGAGGCGATGCTATGAGCGTATGGTGGATTTAAGTAGCTCCTTCCTTACGGAAGAAGAGACCGAAAAAGCCACGTTTTCTTTTGTCATGTACGGAACAAATAACTTTCAAAACGTGAGTATAGTCCGTCTCGCGCGAGCCATAGAGGATTCGTTCGGAAAACTTGCTGCGGTGGTGCGTCAAAGAAATCGTACCATTTTCTTCGGAGCACGTACCGACGAACAGATTGAAAAGAGATAAAAAACTAAACAGATTGCCGCCCTCCAAGCGGAAGTGACCACTCACCCTACCATTAATCTATATAAGGGAGTGGTCAACCACAGATTTCGCCTCTGAAAGCGAAGAGGAACTTAATCTTTAAGAATCAGGGGTGATGGAGATGTTAGGATCAAGAGAAAGGAAAATGGGAGAGATACCTACTACCTTGTTACTGTCTCTCAATCTCCCTGCTCTCCAAAAGAGGATAAGTTGTGGTTTTTATAATTTCCATATGCGGCAGAATGTGCCAAACCCCCCTACGCTACTTCAAGTGTCAGAGGTTTGGCCATACTCAACGATGCCTAGCCGAGGGACCTGTTTGCGCAAAGTTCGGAAAATCCACGCATGGTATGGATCCCTGCACATCTCCACTTCGCTGTATAAACTGTGAAGGATACCATGCGGCCAATTCCAACAGGTGCACTATATGAGGGAGAGGGAGATCCAAAAGATCAGTGACGGAGAAAGTGTCCTTTCCTGAAGCCAATCGTCGGGACCTTGTGAAGCACTAGATCTCAGGCGTTCATTCTCGAGTACTCTGGCCAAGACGGTATAAGCAACAGCGAGTTGCCAGACTTCACCTGCTGGTCGCCCAGTTGCCTGGTCTCTCCTGTAGATTTCCCTGAAGAGACATCGCCCCTGCAAGTTCGAAAAACAGTTCCCTCCAAATTCAAAACGTTTCCCAAGAAAGTTACTCAAAGTTGAAGCCCCAAGAATCCACTCAACCCCGCATCAAGAATGTCACTCGGCCTTCTGTCCCGGACCCGCTTAAAATTGCCCGATCCTCCAAATCCGAAACGCCTACCCCGACCCCTGAGACTCGCTTTGAGCGATCCCCTAGCATGTCGAGCAGTGCTCAGGAGTAGTCTGCCTCGGAGGAAACTTCAGCCGGGATGGACACTTGCCTCTTCGGGCAGCAGAGGCGGAAACCTAAACAGGAAAAGAAAAAGTAATCTTAACTACGGCTCTTATCCTGAAATCTCAATGGATTTTCTTTCCGACGGGACGAACAAAAACTTGTCCCGCTATACGCCTTCAATTTTCTGTTTACAAGAGACATCTTGTCCTACCTCGCCCCCGTGTCCTTTCGCGGTATTACCCCATATAGGGTTGATGACGGCCTCTGCTCATGGCAGAGTCGCTACTTTGGTTCACGACGCGCTGCTTTCTAAAGAAGTCCCTGTTCAGGCATACCTTCAAACAGTGTGTGTGTGTGTGTGTGTAGGTATATCTCCCATCCCTCACACTCACTATTAAACATCTATATTCTCGCAGGACAAATGGTGTGAGTCGATGACGTAGGTCTAATAAACCAATTGCCCACACCTCTCTTGATTGTTGGCAGTGACGGCTGGTGCCCCAACAGACTGGAGGTTGCACCTCCCATCGAATGACGGAAATTTAATTTCTAAAATTTAAGTACGAATATGCAATAAAAATGTAAACAGTTCAAATCAATTAAAAGTTATATAAAAGTATATTGAAACATCACTTAATTTTATGCGTCGCGTCCGTGTAAGCACCTTCCGTTCACGTGGTTCTGGCTTTGATTTCCACTGGGCTCTTAAGTTCGACTCCAGCACATTGCAACAAGCACTTCGACACCTTTCTCACAACTAAAATTTTCTTTCGTAAACTTCACTACCGTGGTATATTTGACAATTATGAAAGATTTTCGACACACATTCATACTCACAAGAACGCTCGCAAATTGCTGGCCGATCAGTTGCAGGCACACTGGCTTCCGCGAGTCACTATAAGGGACTTCCATCCAGAACGGCGACCTTTACACAAAGAACTCATCAAATACGTTTTGAATCAACATATCAAATGAAAACAAATTCTCCAAATATAAACAATGCATTGAATATTATCAGTAATTGACTGAACTTGTGTACTTTCAATAACAAGCGAAAATCACAAAATACGTTGTTGTGTGGCAGACGAAGACAATATGGATATTCTGAGATTCCCTCCGTCGCCGCGCAGTTCTAGACAGCACCACTAGCTGGGTGCCCAACCAAAAGGCCATATGTTCCCCGTTTTAAATCAAAGGGACAAGGATTAAAGCTGTACAACCATTAATACAGCCAAAAGTGTGGTGCAATTCCTGGCAAGGCACCAGACACCGGAGAGAGTGCCAGTTAGACGCTCTTTGGTTTCAAAATGATTTCATGTGCGTAGATATTGCTGCAACATCTTCAATATCGAATGTTTTAAAAGGAAAATTTATATTCCTAAGATATGAGATCTTTTTCGTTTTCTGGGGGTTATGCAACCATGCAATCTAGGCACGAGCCGCTACTTGTTGGCGATGTAAATGCTCACTGCCCTCTTTTGGGTCCTTCCCGTACTTGTCAAATAGGTGCCGTTTTGGAATGTCATTGCCACCACTAATCTGATGACTCTCAATACTGGCGAACCAACACATTTCGCTATTGCTATGAACTCCAGCACGGCTATTGATCTAGCCCTTTTCAGCCCTTCACTAGCCACTGCTATGCAGTGGACCATATAGAAGATCTATATGGAAGCGACCATTTCCCCACTCTAGTCCACATCGATCAACTTCGCTGTAATACTCGCCCCCTCAAGGTATCGTGCAATGTGCTGACTGGTGGACATTCCAAAATATTGTCAACCTATCAGATGGTCCCTTCGACAATGTGGATGAAATGACTGCATATTTTATTAGCGCTATACTTTGCTACTATCGAAATTCCGAAATCAACACCCTTTTGTCCCGTGGTGGAATGTGAACTGCTCTAAGCCGGCAGAGCTCGTAAAATAGTACTGGCATAACTAAAATATCCAACTGGATAACCTCATCGAATATAAAAGATGCAGGGCGAAGGCTAGGAGTACAATTTTAAAGAGCGAAAATGCATCATGGAGCGCATACGTCCGCTCTCTCAATTACCACATGCTACCAGATAAAAGGACACTGTTTTCAGAACCAAGTATATTATTGAGAGGAGAGAGGATGGAGAGTCGTCCGTTTGAATTTTCTTGCAGAGCGTCTGCCGATTATATCCCTTTCTCAGTGTCGGAATTGCGCTCTGCTCTCACATTGGCGAAAAGAACTGCCCCAGGTTGTGATGAAATACTCACTACAGCTACAGCATTTTCCTGATGTGGCGATACAATTTCTCCTCGGCCTTAACAACCGCATCTGGGAAGAGCACACCAACTCTACTGTAAGGCGAGAAGCCAGTTATCCCAGCTCTAAAGAAGGGAAAGAATTGGTCGTCGCCATCGAGTTACCGTCCCCTCTCTCTCTCTCTCTCTCTCTCTCTCTCTCTCTCTCTCTCTCTCTCACCAGCTCTGGAACGAATGGAAAATCAGCGTTTGGTCTGGACTTTGGAGAGGAGAAATCTACTCACACCAATCCAATACGGATTCAGGAAACACTGGTCAACCTTGGTCCATCTCGTCGCCTTGGCAACTGAAATTTCAACATCGTCCTGAGAGAATAGTACGGCCACAAAGTGTGGCCGTACTATTTGATATAGAAAAGGCCTATGACACCAATTGGAGGTACGGTATTCTGTAAATCTTGCACTCTTGGGGATTGAGAGGGAAGCTCACCTTATCCTTCAAAAGTTTCTTCAAAACAAATTCTTATCGAATAGATTTCTTAGAGTTCGCGTCGGTAACGAAGTCTAGCAGTCACCCTCTTGAAAACGGCATTCCCTAAGGGTCGAGCTGTTTGCCTTGCCATAAATAGCATAGTGTCGGTCGTGCGAGAACCTGTAAAGGCATCGCTGTTTGTGGATGGTTTTGCCATCTGTTCATCCAGCATCATCAGTGCGACCCAGAGGCAACGTCAACTGATGCTCAACAAGCTCTACAAATGGAGCACGTCAACAGGTTGTAAGTTCTCTCCTAAAGCTTCTGGTGTGCACTTCTGCAGGATATACCACTTGCATAGCAATCAAGACTGTTGAAAATAACAATTTCAGTTCTTTGGTTTTTGGGTACATTGATTGGCAGCACTGGGTGCGCACTCTTTCTTTTGTTTTTTTCACTTCCTCTGTGCGCGGGAGCGGGAGAGTCAGTGTCTGTTGGTGTCCGTTAAGAGTACATTGTGTGTCGGACGTATGCTGTGCTGCGCTGTAGTAGTTTGTAACTTAAGTTGTTAATGAAGTATTACAACAAATCATAGTTGGTGTTCTCTCTTTACATCCCGAACAACAACAACAGAGACCTTTACTTGGGAGGAAATCAGCTTCCATTCGCCGAATCTGCTAGGTTCCTGGGGCTCTTTTCACAAGTCCATCATGTGGCGCGCCCGTATCCGCTCACTACAAACCAGACGCGTTTCCCATTTAATCTTCTTCGTATGCTAAGTGGTACGTCATGTTGAGCCGACCGCATTACCCTCTTGCGGTTATATAGATCACTCATCCGCTCAGCCTTGGATTACGGTAGTGATGTGTATGGCTATCAGCCCCTTCCCCTCTCCGACGCATCAACAGCATACACCACGCTGGTATCCGCCTCTCACAGGCGCGTATCGCACCAGCCGTGTCGAGTGCCTTCTAGCCGAGGCTGAGAAGCCAACCTTAAAAAGAAGGCAGGATATTCTATTAGCGTCTTACGGTGTGAAAGTGTCAGGACTCTTTAACCATCCTTGTCGCCGAAAAATTACCCACCCTAAATACGAGTCCTCATATATTCTTCGAACATAGTTACCCCAGCCTCCAGGTAATCGATTGCTAAATCTTTTGCAGGAACTTAATGTCGATCTTCACATTCCTGTGAAACCCCTAAGTGACCCGATTCCCCCTTGGAAACTCCTCCGCCCCAATATTGATCTCATACTCTCCAAACTTCCTAAACAAACTACTAATCCTCCTGTTTACCAGACGCAGTTTCAGAAATTGAGAGAATCCTACCCGGATCATATATTCTTGTACACATATGGTTCATCGAACAATGACGCAGTGGTATGTAGTTTTCATTGTATCAGGGCCACCAAATCATATCGACTTCATTCTCAGTGCAGTACTTTCACTGCCGAAATGTATGCAATACTTGAAGCTCTAAAATACATCGAGTCAGCGACGTTGCGGCGAGCAGTTCTGTTCTCATTCTCTCAGCTCTCTTCAAGCTGTCGTCCGTTCTTCCTCAGGCTACCTGAAGAAATTATTTCAAAACCTTCGTCGTCTTCTGACTCGCCACTATGATGTTACTTTGTTGGGTTCAAGGCCATGTGAGAATTACAGGGAATGAGCTGGCTGACCAAGCGGCGAAATCGGGGACGCGGAAAACTCAAATTGACATCCCTTCTGTACCATTGTCTGATGTTAAGGCTTTCCTCAAACGATCCGGTTTTAGAGCGTGGCAAAGAGAGTGTCACAACACTTTTAAACTAAGTGCAATGAAGGATTCTGATAATCTCTGGCGTTCCTCATCCCGCTCTTCTAGGCGTGACGCATCCAGGACGGTTCTTTCTGTAGAACACGTCCTCATGTATTGTACGGAATTTGTTGGCAGTCGACGAAGACATGGCCTGCCTGGGCAAGTCGCTACGGGAGGTGCTCGGCGATGACGAAGCTGTGCTCTCAAAGCGTTCTTGGTTTTTGAGAGAAAGCGAAATATACAATCTTATTTGATAGATAAGGAAAATGTTTTATGTTTATCTCTTAATGTGTTATGTTAGTCCCTTTACAGCCAGTTTTATGGTGTATGATAATTTTTTCGTGTTCGAATTATAGTACTTTCCTTTTGCCTTAACATTTTGTCTATTTTATTTGGAATTCAAGCCCTCTTTTTAGGTGATGTACATGTTTTAATTTACCAGTAAGTTGCCTCTACAACACTAACTAAATCTGCTTATAAAAAACAAAACTAAGAAAAACAATTCTGACATGGGCGCCAATGACCTCAGTAGTTGAAGCGCCCTATAAACCTCAATCAATCAAAATAATACTTTCTTCAGAGCTTCAATTTAAACCAGTGAGGAAAAAGAAAATTAAATCATTAAATATTTGTTGCAAATAGAACTTTGTTGGGAAAGTGGAAAATGTGTTTTAAAAATTTCTTCTACTTGATGTACTTAGTATGTCTAGTTTTCATGTTAATATGTCATTGGGTAATATGAACTAGCAGAAATAAATGTTGAAGTTAGGAGCTGGCTGTTTTTTGTAGGCATATGAATTTGTATTGCGTTGGTAAGAAAAATATGTATGAGAGAAAATATCTCAAAACAATATACAGAAAATAGTTTTGTGACACTGAGTAACTTCAACACACACTAATATTGTGTGGCTATGGAATCTTGTAAATCCCTTGTTAATGTTACATACTGACAGTATTCCTCTAGGATCGTCTTACCCTTTTAATTACTATGTAATGCTGTTCCAAAACAATGGAACAATGTTTGATGTTCCCCCTCTACATCCTTGCCAGGGTCATAATATCTTTAATGACATCACGTAGCATCTGTGAGATAATGGTGTAACAAAAAAGGACTGAAGATCACTGTCATAACTGGTATGGTAAGACTTTAATATTATGTCTATGTTTAATTCCTGTGTAACTTTTCACCCTAATCTTTTCCATCAGGCTTTTATCATAAACAAAACAATATTGTACTTCATAACTCAATATTTTTTCTCTTTTGCGCAGATTGCATATTTTTGCTCTTTTCTCTTTCTCTTTCATCTCTTGGACAGAATTCTTAAGATGTTTTAAAAAACGGACACTTTTTTGGTCCTGAAATGTGTTTGTCAAAATCTCAACTGATTTTTTACAGCTGCTTCTAGTCATAAGCCACCAAATGAAAGCTGGGGTGTTTCTGATCAATATTGTGTGCAAAACTAACTAGTGATGCTATAGAATGGCGCAGACTTTCTTGAACTAGTTGTTTTTCTAATTTCTTGGGTTTCAGTCTTGCCCCATCCTCTTTCTAGCTGCTATCTATCGCCTCATATTTTCTCAATTTTTCCATACCCTAATGGTAGAATTGAAACTTGACTTTTAGTATGTTATAGAAGGGTACAAACTTATTCTAAATGGAAATTTTTATTCAAAAATTTGGAGCAGTTTTTGAGAAAATATTGTTTAAGCATTACTGTAAATGCGAAGTTTGAAGCTGTTTTTCACAGAAAACCACTGAGTTTTTGTGAAAGTCCATTGAAAATTATTTAAAGCACTTCTACTGACAAATGCAAAAATGTATACAAATTGTTAGAAATGTAAATATTAATGGCATGAGAGATATTTTGAAAAAATGCATTTGTGTAACTTTTTGAAAAACAAAAGAATACAGCAAAATGGCTTTTATGTCATCTTATGCAGTGCATTTAGCACTATCCGTACAAACAGTTGGGGGAAAAAGAAAAAAAAAATGGTGAAGCAGTTTTTGAGAAAATGGCATTTCAGAGTTTCTCAAAATGCAGAATTTAGAGTTCATTTTTACAAAAACATTTTGAGTTTTTGAGAAACTTTAAGTCATCATTTGAAGCACATGTACCCAAATATATATATAAATTACCAGTAAATATTTTACAGTCCATTTAGCTCTACCCCTACCTTTAAAGAAAAAAAATTGTTTTGCAACAATGTAATATTAAGATGCTGTTACCTCTGAGAGAGTATATGTCGTTGTAGCGTTAGTTTTATTTTAATATTATGATTCATGAAAGGTCATTACATAACAGCATGCCATGCACACCAATGAATAAACCTTTCTTAACTTATTTAATGCGAGTGTTGCATTATCATAACAGTAAATTCCTTTTTGTATTTCCAATTATAAGAATTTAGTTGAAGTCAAAGGAATGTACTATTGCCAGCACATTGACTGAAAGCTGTTTTCATGTTTGGTGGTAGTACATGTGTCAGTCGCATGATTTGTCATGATAGCTGGTGAATGAATTCTGGAAACTTTTTAGAGCATGTTGGAGCTAGGCACCATGGCCAATAAAAGGTAAACATTGGGCATTTAGGTTACCTCTACTTCTAATAGGTGAGCTTCTGAAATTCATTGAAAAAATGACTTGGTACAAAAAGGTAAAAACTATTTTTCACTTAGTGAGGAAGAATTAAACTTTTTCATAAATGTAAAGTGGTCATAACCTTTTATATAACAATTCGTTTCTTGGCACTAGATGTAATATAATTCTTAAATATGGATTGGTGGTAGTAGGATGAAGAAAATGATTTATGGAATTCAGTGGATAGTAGATGGTAACTTTGTTGTGATTCTTGTTCTTAGATATACATGTCTAACATGTTATAAGAGTCATATGCTTAAATACGTGTTGATGTGCAGTCTTATTTATATATTATTTTAATCTAAAAATAAGTACACATATTTTGAATGTGTTTAAAAATTTTATATTTACAAAAAATTAATTGTTTTACATTAGTTGTCTGAATATGAGGCCAAAGGTGCCTCAAAATGTTGCTTGAATGAAAAAAGTCGAAATAAAAGGTTTGTTAAAAAATCTTGACTTGTTTGATTGTCTCTAAGACACAGGAATCTAAAAATCAATAAATAAAAATTAAACGTTTTCCTAGGTATTCTGCTTCTAAGTGGTTATAATAGTGTACCAAGAATGTATTGGGAAGAAAGGCTGCTACCAGAAATGGAACAATTTCAAAGTGGGGAAGGAATTGTTTTGGATGGGAGATTATGCATTTTCATCTAAATGACTACAGCATTATTTTTTCCCTCTGCCAACATTGCATAGTTTGCTGTCTGACAATTTTTATAAGTATGTTTATATGTGTAATAAATGTATGTTGTGTCCCAAAAAACTTAACTTTGACACCATTTTGTATTTAATATTTACAGATAAATATCTGTTATATAAGCAATTTGTAAATTTCTATGACTATCAATAATGCATTTATTATGTTATCACAAAAGTATTCAAAGTTGTGACTTTTTTTGGATGAATATTCGCCTCATTCTGTACTCTTGCCAAACATTTTTTTTTTCAGAAAGCTCACTTTCTACAAAGCTGGATGAAAACTGAACAGTCATTGAGAGAACTCAAGACTGCACATACAAAGCATTATTCTCTTCAACCAGTATGCATCTAAATTTACTTAATTTTTTAAAGAAAACAAAATAAAGAATTCAATATGCTAAGGGGCCAAATTTGTTCTTCACCAGAAATGTATCCCAAAATGTCACAATACATCTGATTCAATACTGACAGAATTCTATTATATATTTTCATCAGCTGATAATTATAACCTCGTGTTTGAAAATTAAATTCAGAGAGTATGTTTAAAAGCCCAAACAATTTTTTTTTTTTCAATTTATTTATTTAAGGTTGCTTTATAACAACTAGGTCATCATTGTTTTATGACATCTCTGATGACAAATTTCTTAAATAAGAGTACCAAATTGGTTTCATAACATTGCATTTAATTTCTCCCTAAAACGCAGAGCAAAATCAATAAATATGTTTTCCATCATTTAAAATCTTTATATTTTCTAAAGAAATTGTGATGTATCTCACACCAAATGCACAGCCAAAATGTGTGTACAGTGTTTTCAACTGTAACAAAAGACAATACAAGTTTCAAAAGAAACAAATCTGTTCAGTTTATTAGCTAATAATAGGAATACATCTTACTTAAAAATAAATACTAATCTTGAGGTTTGAGGAATGTATATTTCTTTTTATTTGGAATTGACTGACTGTCTGCTTCAACTTGTCTCTTTGTTTTGAATTTCTTGGCAGTAGTATTAACAAGTGAACTATAGTGGCGAGCCATTTCTTCTTCGGTTACATCTGCTTCTTCTTCTTCTTTAATTTCCGGTTCCTCTTGAACTATTCCTGCTTCTTTCTGCATTATGAGTTCAATTTCTGGATTCATTCCATTAAATGACAGCCTTCCAACTATCAAATCTTCACATGGAATGTAACTTGGTTCAATAATATACTTGGTTCTGAAAACAGTATGATAAATTACCTTCCAAACATTATGAATAAACAGATTCCTGTACTAAAAGTAACATACACTTCTGGAAATTTTTCAGCTTTCACAAAGAAAAAAAAAATTCAGGCTAACATTTCTCCAATGAAATCTCATTTTTACTTTCTTGAACATGTATATATGTACGTGGAGTAATGTACTTAGTAAAGGAAGAGTTATGTAATGCTGTGGAAACTCAATTTCAAGATTTTAATGGAAATACCTTTTGGGGTACCCTTATGCCAAAAAAGGTTTATTTTTTCAAAATAACTGTCCGTAAAATAAAACAAACTAGCAACTAGACTATTTGTGGAATAAAATGTATATTCACTGATCAATCAAGCCCAACTTCAAAACCTGCAAATATTAAAACCTCTCAAAAATGATCTGAATTTTTTCTTTGAATTTCTTGCAAGAATAGAGTGAAGTACACTGTTAACTCTGAATTTTTCCAAATTGCAAAAGTTCATATTTGTTTTGGACCTCTTCCTACAATATTGAAGGTGGACAGCTTTTTCTTTAAATAAATTTTTTCCCTCACAAATTAGTCAATTGTTTTTGGAATTTTCCATTCACGTTTTTGGAAAATTTTAGTTTTGGCAAAATTTTCAGGCAAATATGGGCAATGAAAAAAGATATTCTAAAAAACAGCTCAAAATTTTTTCTTTAAACCTTTGTAGAGAAAGAGATAAGTGCACAGAATAACATGACATTAACAGCACTTTACTGTAAGCTTTTGATTTTTTCACACGTTACACAAATGTAACTTTTTTAATATCTCTCATTACTGAAGTTTTTATCCATTATTGTATCTGTGAGTGCAAGAGTTTCAAATGAATTCATACAAAGTTTTAGGTAAAATTGAGTTTTCTATGAAAATGAGCTCAATATTGTGAATTTTTAGAAATACTCAAATGACAATTTTATTCAACAATTCCTCAAAATTTGTAAATGAAAGTTTGCATATAGAAGCAAGTTTTACTCTTCTATAATATTCTGAGTCGTATTTCCATTTGTCTATTAGGGGACCAAAAAATTAAGAAAATGTTTAAAAAAAATGGTGTTTTTTGATAAAACACCATTTCCTCAATATAAATATTTTGTGAATGAAAACTAAATCATTGACTTACACAGGAGTTTTTACATTGCTGCGTTTGACATTTGATCAGCTGTTATGGTGCCATCCAATCAGGACCTTACATGTCACTACAGTGACGTCACTAGGGCGGTGTTCAGTCTTCCAATTGGATGACACTGTAACAGCTGTTTTAGTTCAAACACGGCTCTGTAAAAACTGCAGTACAACTAATAAGTGCTGTAAATGTTATGAGTTAGTTTTGAGAATATTGTTCATTATCAAGTGCAATGTTGAAAGATTTTGATGACAACATAACTTTGCATTGTTGTTATGGCAACAAATGGTGTCACAGTTATTCAGATACATAAATGCAATTTATAAAAGAACATTAACGGATGTCTTTTTTTTTGGCATAAAAATGTATTTTTAAGTTACATTATTGATTTTATTAAGTTACAAAGCAGTGTATGTTTTCAATTAGTATGGTTAGATGATTTGGCCTCGTGTGACAAGCTTGGGGTAGGCGAGTCCCAGCATATGGATACAAAGGCTGTGGGTTCGAAACTCACATAAAACGAGACTGAGGGAGGGGGGCATTCCGAGTCTCTCATATATTGCTCTACTCATCTATACCATGGGAGAGTAAATCCTGTAAAACCTGTTATATTCCAAGTACCAATTTGAAAATAATGTAAAAAGTGCAATAATTAACAAATTTATTTAATGAAAAAATAACTCCTATCATAAAAGTATAATTTTTATTTTCAATATTTTGGAGCAGAAAGAAAAGTACATGAATTCATAATAGATGTAAGCATATTACTACAGATCAAAATCCAACTGATTGAAAGAATGGAATTTATGGGTTTAAAAGCTGGTCATTAAGACATTGAGTGTTTCTGGACAGAAATCACAAGAAGTTTAGACACATCAGAAACCAAGGATGAGATTTTGAGTAAACTGTGAACAAATGGTTGGCGTGTATATCTAATTAGGATATCAAAGGATCCCCTGTGATTATTTTCTACAATTACATGTGAGATATTTCAAAATATTCACTGGAGGTATTTATATATATCCGGTGATATACTCACAAATAATATTCATTAATATTTCCATTCTTGAAACGTTCAATTTGTTTTCTCTCATTCCAGAATTATGATCAAAATTATCCACAGGAAATTAAATTTTGCAATTGGAAGGAAATAAATTCTCTGAACCAATTTATACTCCAAAGCCCCTAGATGGTTTCAAATTCATTAAATGTTAAGAATTTATTACCCTTGTTTCATTTTACTTGGTATGGCAAACAAAGATTCAGTTTCTTCAGCTTCTAGTTCTTTTTCGGCTTTTTCTTTACTTCTTTTCATAAACTGAAAAGAAAAGAAAAAGTAGTAAACAAAAATGCAACTCAATCATTACAATAGATTCAAATGGAAAACAAATACGCAATATTCAGTCATACAATAAATTCAGTCATTCTAAGATTCCCTTGTTCTGGGGTAAATGCATCCTCACCTTCATCTCCAGCAAACCTTTGGATAATTTCTTTTTCTCTGCATCTTGACGATTCATTTTTTACGACAATTGTCAACAAAATATTTTTAAAGCACCCAACTTCGAAGTGTACACTGGTGTACACTCTATATTACACTTTATAACTCACTTGACACAGTAAAAGTTTCTCGATTATGGCGAGACAGCCACAAATCTTCAGGTCAAACCCAATTGTATAGTCTTACCACGGCTGGATACAAGAGGCTATTGGGTTTATAAAATGTACAAATACATTGAGGTTATTTTGAAGTAGCACGCGTATTTTCGTAGAACAATTGCCTGTCGGAAACATATGCTGGTCAGATAATACATACTACCAGTACAAACTACCAGTACATGAAAGAAAAAAGTTCAGTAATATGTTGGATGATCGTAAGTCAGATACGCCAGATATGCGAAGTCGAAGTTACCCACAGTAATCGTATAAGCTACTTGAAGTAATTCAAGTGGATCACAAATGTTATGATATATTATAACTACATATTTACGTGATGACCTCCAGAAATACCAGATATCAATATTTAGTGTAACTATCCGTCTGATATGTTCGGGTGATGGTTTGGATCCCTGATTTGGAATTTTCTATACTTTCATCGGGTCTACCAGACTGCGGGGGTGTTCCGGCGAGTGGATAACCTAACTTTCCTGTTGTTTAGTCGAACTATTTGATGCCTTCGTCAGATTAGTTGTTATTGAAATTTAAGTATTTGTTGCAACTTAGGATGGCTCATTAGAGATGTACCTGCTTACACAACTGTCTAGGGTTGAAGGGAAATGAAAACTGCAAAAGACAACAATAAAGAGGTTTGGGTGAAGACCTGCAAACTAGTGTTGGGGCTTGCAATATTCTAAAACTCTCAACTGGCATATTCCAATTTTTATTGACAATGGCAGCAACTCTTGTGAGAAGGCGATTGCCTTATTACAGTGTTCTTAAAACACAGTGTCGCTCTGGCTATATTGTTTTGTAAGTAGAGGACATATTGCCTAACAGTTTATGAGACATTTTTATTATCTTTTGTACTATTTTGTTAATGTGCTATTGACAAATGTTAGCCCTGGAATTTTTGCAAATTTTCATGAAGTTCTTTGGTTCTAGACTTCCTGAGGCAGCTCAGGATCAAAATGCACCCCAAACAACCTTTAATGTGAAAGAACTCCCAGAAATAAATAATCTTACTACTGAAGGATGTATATCACTTGTGGGAAAATTGTCTTTAGATTTTGAATCTGGCTTATGGAATGTAGAAGAAAAATGTAAAAGTAAGTATAATTGCCTATAATTCTTTAATGGAAATACAAATAATTCTTAATTTTACATCCAATAATAAGATTTTTGTTTTTAATAAAAATTCAATGTTAATTTGGAATCTTAATCAGTTACCTGAAATAAATTGTTAACATATAAGTAACAAATAATAGTTCCAAAATATTTGTTACTTGTGCTGAAATTTCTTTCAGTCAATGAATGAATTAAAAAATTTAAAACAATCTTCTGCTTTAAGGGTTTCTGGTACTTGTTTTGTTACATATTGTTTTCCTGATGCGTAATGAAAATATTGGTCTCTTTTTCATGGCCCTGCACAATTTCTGTGCACTGTATTCGGAAGAAGAATTTAAATCTGAATAACAACTTGTTAGATCATGAGATTGTTCATTTTTAAATCCAGTATCGATAACCTCTCTAGATACCAAGGATATGAAACACTTTAGAATTATAGACAAGTTTACAATTACATTTTATAGATGTTTTTTCATGCAACTTAAATGTTCAAACAGGTACCCACTTTAAACTTTTTAGAATTTCATTTGTGAATGTGTAGAGATTAATAATTAAATAATGATGTTGAAGTGAAATATTAAGTAAAATTACATTTAATAATTTCAAATGATATGTAAATAAATTTTAATAATGCTGATAAGTCAGTGAGATAGTGTAATGATATTGTCAGGCTTTTTAATAATTTCCATATTATCAATGTGGTAGACCTCGTAATAACTTAATTTGTCACTTAAAATGTGCTAGAATGTTATTTGGCATTTGACATTTTAATGAGTTGATGAGGAATTATATTGTTTTAGAAAAATAAAAAAGTAATATGGGTTCCCATGGATTGACTTGTAAATTTGTATTGCATGTTCATGTTCTGAGAACACAATAATCTGATAATTTTTCTAAGGTCAGTTTGTGAAATGTCATTAGTATTTGACAGTGTTAATGCTCCCATGAAGCTGCAGAAGTAGATCAGTTTTCAGATGTTTCAAAATGATTTTAAAAAACAAATTAGTAGTAAACCAAGTAAAACTGGTTTTAATGAGGTTTTGCACTTTAAACAAGCAACTGCATGCACCCTTTAAAATGGATGATGTAAAATATGTTGTTGCCAAAGACAAGTGTTCTTTCTCTCATCTTAGTCAGATCTCAAACGGAATACCCATGTAAGGGATGTCCATAAATTATGTAACACTAAAGAATGGGAAGGGGGTTTGAGGTAGCTTGTAACAGAGAAATTACTAAGGAAAAATGTACACAGGAAACAATTGAAAATAATTGATTTTTTAAGGTCAAATAAAGATATGTAAATTTTCAGTTGGTGCTGTTAATGTATTTTGCTGAATCTCTATATTAATAAAATTAATAATTGTGTAGAAATTCTATTTAATTTTGACCTCATTGGATGTAGTGAACCAAAAATGTTAGTCCCCAGAAGTTCACTATAACTGGAGTCAACTGTAAATAGACAACGAGAATCTATAAGACCCTTTAAGAGAAAAAAAAACATAAAATACATGGAAAATATTTTGTCCTGTATTTGAAAATATATTTTAAAGATTTTATCATGTAGATTTGGGTTCTCACGTTCTGAGTATTGGTTCTGCTAGAGCCATAGCCAGTAAAATATCACAGCCTCTATACCATGAAAAGTTGATTTTGCTTATTTTAAGACATCTCTGAGGGACATTCATCAGTTAAAAATAAATTTCTCTTTACCTTTAAATGCTTTTTAATTTGATTCCAGCAAAAGTAAGTATTTATATTAAACTGCTATATAATAGATTTTTTTTATCAATTGCTTTCTTTTCTCATTCCTTTGGATATTATGGTTTTGCAATGTATTTCATGTGTATTTTATATTGTAAAACTAATTTTTGAAAACTTTTTGTTAGCCTAGAGTAGAGTGGCATTACACCACTCTAGACTGACTAAAAGGCCTGCACAGCATTTTGCACTTTGCTGATCTCAGGAGACATGCACGAGCCACTCAAGTGCAAATCCAGGAAGCTAAGAAGGATGGGGATGAGACTCATTCTGGGAGTGGGGACCAACAATGAGAATGCGCAATTCGAACTGTAATGTGTAAATTGAAATTGCAATCAGTGAGAACATGACAGACTTACATACAGTTAATGTAATATTGTCTTTTGCTTTATATTAGAAATGTTTGTTGTCAATAGATGACACTGTAAAATATGAATCTAAAATGAATTAGACATACCTATAAATTTAGTTTGGACACCAAGTATTATAATTGTTTGTAGGGCTGATTCTGTAATTCTCTTTGCTACAATGTAATGACAAATTTAGTCTGGTGCTAAACACAAAATTGTAATATTGAATCGTTTTTACTTGATGATAGCAACTATATTTAATAATCAACTATATTTTCATTAACTATTTTCAATTGAATAAGACAGTTACATGAAAGCAAAAAAATCCTTAAAAAAATCATGATTACTTTCTGCACTAATTTTTGACAAGATTACATCACGTATTTCTAATATCAAATCAATGAACACTTTTTTATTCATAATCGTTAATGACGTTGGTATATTTAAAATATATTAACCAAATTTTATGAGTATAATTTTGTCCATAAAACATTAATTCATCTTCACTGGTGTAAACTTAAATCTTCATTAATATATTTTCAGATTAGAGTTGAATGATATCCAGTACATTAGACGTTTTCATGAGGTATACTCACATAATATCCTTTGTTTGGTATCATTTGGAGATTATAACTTTCGTGGTGAAAAATCAATTATTAAATTGTAAATAAATGGTAGTTAGAATTAAATATTATATTTTTTAAAAATGACACTGCTTTCAAATATTGTTTAAGAGACACGATGAGTATATTTTTTAAAAAAAATTTAAAAAAAGGAAAATATGTTAATACATAACATTGCAAAGAAGAACACAAACAGTTAATTATGGCCCTTGTAGCAACAAATACAGAACATTACCCATTTAAATAAGTGGACCAATAATTTCTCAACTCAGAGCACTGCATCAGAAGCCCAGGCATTCATCTACGCACTATGCCATTCCTTCAGTGCAATAACAAGCTGCACCCCTCCCCACAAAGCTGCATACCCCAACTACCTGGACTTGCACTGCTCTTGAGGGCAGAACGTTCGCGGAAGCTGGTGTTGTGCAGGCCTACTCTAGACTGACAAGACTATTACATTTAATTTGTGAAGAACTAAATATTATTACTTATATTTAATTTTCTGTTATATTAACTAATTTGAAACAAAATTACAGTCAAAGTATATTTCTTTGCCTTTAGATGAATCTGAACTATCACCAGATCTGTTTCAAGATGTGTTGGAGCCTTTAGAAAAAGTTAGTGCTCCTTTGGATGCTGCTTGGGGCATGATGAAAACGTTATATTTAACCAACTCTAAAATAATGACTGAGAAATGTTACATGACAATTCATGAACGAGCCAGACGAGCAAGGACACAGAAATTTTACAATGAACAAATATTTTCAGCTTGTAAAGTAAGTATTTATAATATATTTAAAAATCATGAAGTGAAAATTGTGAAATCTCCAGTATTTATCAGCATCAACCCGTAAAAAGGCACTACAGGAGCTAACAGAATCAGTTATTATTATCTGCAATTGCTGATGTTGTGGAGATCCTGGTTCACATAAGAGATTCGTATAAGTGAATGAGCATTAAAGAGCAAAGTTGGGAATCCAGGGTTCATTCTTCAACCAGACGTGCCCAGGTTGTACTCTTCCCCCATAAGTCAAACACCACTTTGACTGTTTTGTGACAATAAAAGTATTATTTCTCTTATAATTGGAAACCCACTTCTTATTTGCTTAGAATAGTAGCTTTGGTTTTAATCAAAGCTACTAAAGTTTTGTACTTTAGTAGAGAAAATGTACACATGGAGAGTAATGGTTGAAGGGGGGGAGGGAAGGGGGTTTTGAGAGAGGAGTGGAGAAAGGAGGGAATGCCTAATGAGAAAGGAGGTGTTTCCTTATATACTTGCTGTAAAATACTCGCATGCAAAGTAATAAAACTCACATGCTTATTCATGCAAAATAATAAAACTTGTTCTGCTCTCGGGATTTTGAAATACTTCAAACAAATTAGCTTGCGGTTCCATTCCACACAGGTGGATTATCTATAAAACTGCATATAGTTCATTTCCTACAAACATCCTGCTTCATTCACATTTTTATGGTAAGTTACTTTTATGCCCAAGTTGATACTTTGCTATGCATTTCTGACTTGACAAAGCTTGGGTCTTCAGCTCTTGTGATTAACATTAAACATCCTCTGGTCTGGGCAATGCATAATTATGAATGCATTTTGTGCTATATTGTTTTTAAGAACCAAGTAACTGTAATTATTAGAGGCGGATTTTCAAGAAATATCTTTTTTTTTTTCTTTTTTTCTTTCTTTCTTTTTTTTCTTTTTTTTTTTTCCTCTTTTTTTTTCACTTTTGAAAAATTTAATTTCTTTGCTCAGAAATTGTGAGTATGTAGTCTAAGGTTCCTGTGAGCCTGTGAGCCATTGTTGGTTCAGCTGATTTCAGGATAACTAAAGGCAGAGATTTAGTGGTCAAGAACAGTTCAAACCAAAATTTGAAAGCTGGGTTTACTTAAACGAAAGGAAGCAGCCGCGATTACATCAGTAATGTACCGAACAGTTTGAGTTGTTCATACAAACTGGTTTTGATAACATTTTTTATGATATTTTTCTTTGCTTTTAGGGCATTTTAAAAACATTTTAAAAGCATTTTAATAATCATTTTTAGCGAACTTTTAGGTCATCAAAATCCACCCTCTAGTAATTATGCTCTCTTGCGACCACTGTGATTTCTCTTTAATCAATCTTTGCATACTAGCATTTTTTCCACATTATGGAAATCGTAATTATCCATCGTAATTATTCCACCTATATATTTGTGACCTCGATGATGATGTCTTCAAGTTATAACTGTTACATGGATGACACCAAACTATTCTCAAATCCACTAAAGAATCACCAGATGCTGCAAAATGACCTCAATAAAGTGGTGAGATGGTCGGAATCTTGGTTGCTGCCCTTAAACCCCAATAAGTGTACGGTCCTCCACCTCACAAGAAATAACCCAAATCTTAACTGTACCATTGGAAATTACAACCCCAATTCTACAACAGTACAAAATGATATCGGCCTTCTAATCACTCGAAATCTGAAATGGATAACCAAGTTGTTGCTGTTACCAAAAAAGCAAATATGCTACTACACCTGATTAGAAAGGCTTTCTCTGCATTGCATCCATCTGTGGTAAAACTAATCTATACAACATATATTAGACCTAGACTTTAGTATGTCACCGGGAGTGGTAGCTCAGTGCATCAACTGGTGTCACTGCAGCGACTCTGACCGGGAGGTCCTAGGTTCGAGTCCTGATGGCGGCAGGATTTTCGACACTAGCTTTTCAGCTAGGTCGAATTCAGTTGCTGACTGGAGGAGAATTCTAGCGGTTGGCAGCTCTGATCGGTAGTTTTTTGTGGTTTCTCTGATCAACACCAGACGAATGCCTGCGCAGTACTCTACCAAACGGCCCACAGACCGCATGCGATCTTTACTTCCTCTTCCTTGTCCTATCCTCTCCCCTTACACACACACACGCTTACACTAACATGCACTACATTAACACATATTCCGAGAGACTGGTCCGGAGCTTAGAGCTAGTCCCGGCTGGGGCGGTGCCTCGCTGGTGGGAGAGTCCTGGTTAGGGGGAAACCCCACTAGCTGACAGTAGGTTGGCGCCGGATGTCCCCATCCAACGGGGGAAGATCACTGCCATCTCCAGAGAGAGAAAACGCACTACACTTACGGGACTGATGACCACCGCCATTGACGCACCCAATATTTAGATATTAATTAGAAAAAGGACGCTTAATTTTCTTATGTAAACATGGATGAACAATTGAAAGTGCATTAGTGGAATTTTATTTTCATTAATTTAATTGCGTTCTCAAGAGGAAGGCTGAAAATGGACTATGGGAATTCAACAAATAAAAATTGGGCATATTCTAATAAAGATAATATGTCGTAAACTCATGCCGCTTAAAATTAAATAAAGTTCATAATGGTAAACAAACATTTCCATATTTAAAGAAGACGGTCAGATGTTCTCAAAAAGTGACGAACAATAACTGCTCATATTTATTATAATAAAGGAAACTAGTATTTAAAAGCGGATTACAAACAGTGCAAATATTTCGGAATATTTTTTGGGAATTATGGCAATGCCACAAGGTCTATTAAAAGAAATTAATGTAAGAAGAAAGTGGAAATATGGTAACAATATAGTGGAAAATGTCTTTTGTCTTCAAACAACGTAGTCTGAAAATTGAAGAGAACGTTAGAGGGGATCGAATTGCTCTGCAAGACACGTCGTGTGGTTGAGTTGCTGAGGATTGAAAGTGTTAATGATTCAAAACATTGAAATGTTTCAAATGATGGGAAGATGTATTTTTTTATGTTTTTTGTGGAACATTGCCGAGCAACAGAAAGGGAAGTTCCAAAAAAAACATTTTATTCATTTTCAACCATTCAAAATTTATAACAAGACCATGAATGTTCTAATTTTTAAGATATTGGAAAAGTCATGGCCATGCATGGATTTATTCATAATTTATTTAATTGTTTTTAATCAAATAGGTAAATTGCACTCGTATGGATGTTAAGAAAATTTAATTGTATGAATGTAGAAGGAAGTATGTGTTGTAAATGTTAATAATAGGATATTATATATGTATTTGTAGTTTAGTTTTGTTTATATGTATAGTTGATGTTATGACTAGTGAAGAAAATTTCACCAAAATCTGAAAGAATAAAGAATAAATCCAACCAAATTTATTCAGTTTCGTAATAGAAATTTTATGGAGATATTATTTTAGATGGTAACATCCTAACAAATATGAAGTAATTAAATTTTATACCTCTTCCCGAAGCAGTAATAATTTTTATTTTTATTTCAAATAAAGATAAAAATCAGATAAAAATTAATTATTACGAATGGGTTTGTTTATTTGTATAATTTCAGGAAGGGGTTGTGAGGATATATATGAATAAATAGATATGTAGTAACCATAACGGTGAAAGGTATATATTTCATGTTTTGTATTCTATTCCTATGGTAAAATAAATTTTGTGTATACCACTTTGATACAGTTTTTGTAAAATCAAGACTTGATTAACGGAGTCAAAGGCTTTTGAAAAGTCTGTTTAGACTACATTGACCTCAATATTGACTTCTAATTTTCCCAAATCAAATTGTTGAAATGTTAATAGGTTTGTGATGGTAGACCTTTTACTTCTGAATCCAAGTTATTCATCTATCGTTATGATATTCATGTGAGATGTTAGTTTTCTGTAATAATAGCTTCAAGTAGTTTTTGGAATGGCATTCAATTTAGATATGATCAACCATTTTTAAAGATTGTTCTATTGTTGGTTTTATGAATAGGTATTATGAAACAAATTGGGAAAAGTACCTTCATTCAGTGATTTAGTAAAGAATTGATGAATAATGAGAACTATATTTGCTATGCAATTTATTAAAAATGAGGGTAGAACCCATGAGATCCTGGGCCAGTCTGAATTTAGTGTCAAAATAGCTATGTAAAACTATTGTTATGTTATGTGTGTATGTCTTATGTTAATAATTGAGTTTTTGTAAGTGTTTTCCATAAGAGTGGTTGATGATTCAAGACACTGATTCAAAATAATGAGATTAAATGGGTGTGTTATATAGCCATGATTGAGATAATCATTCCATCAGGCTTTCAGGAGGGGGAGGTGTGCTCATTGCTGTGAGAGCTCAACTTAATCTGCGCTCTTATAATCATCAACAACATCTATGGAGCAACTATTTGTGGAAATATCTCTATTGGCAGAAACATTAAATGATATCGTACAGCCGGACAGCCCAGATCACAACATTATGGTTATTACAGTGTATTTTCGACCATTCTTCACTCATGGACTATGCAGATGGCCCCAAAAATACTTCAAATGCTTTCTCTACCTCTTACTTTTTGTTAACTGGTGATATCAATCTGCCAAGGGTTCTATGGAATGACATTCTTAATGGCTCGCAGATCATCAGTGATGGTGACACTGTTTTTATCGATTTACCTGTTTTACCTATCATTGACCTGACAACAAGTCTGGGATTAGACCAGTGTATCGAAGTCATCAATAGTCATGGATCACTTCTTGATCTTGTCTTTTCTGATCTTAATGGCTTTTCTTCTGAGGCATGCATCAACCCGCTGCCAACCTACACTGTTGATTAGGGTTCCACATGAGGAATCTAATGACACCAACACTAATTTCACAGTATGCTATGGTTTCAAGAGCAGCGATTACAACTTGATTAACTATTTTTTTGGCTCTATTGAGTTTATTGTTCCTTGGGAATGATTATATAAATGTAAATGTCGATTTATTTTATAATTGTTTATTTGTAGCCATTGATGCTTATGTTCCAATGAGGGTCTTCAGACCAAGCTCTTTTCTGCCCTGGTTCACACCAGAACTAAAAAAGATATATGAAAAGAAGAAATTACATAAAACCTGTAAATCTTCTGATGATGACATTAGATTTGTTGAGCAGTGGAAGTTGTCTAAAGTAAAATTGGATATGGCCTATAATTCCTACATATTTCTTATTGAGAACTCTACCCACACTGACATGAAATCATTCTGGAAGCATGCAGCTTATTTGAGTGGGAATAAAGATTTTCCTGTCAGAACTCATTGTGATCAACCAAGTGAGCAGGTTTTTTTGCTGACTACTTTAAGTCACAATATGTATCCAATATCTTTTTAAACTCTACTGGGCATGATGAAGTACCCAATGACAACTCTTTCATAATGGATCGTATTCATCTGAATTTGGCTGTCTGAAGCTATGAGAACTTTAAAAGTGAATAAAGGGGCTACTGTCCTTGTTCCAAATATATTTCTTAGAAACTGTGTAATTACTCTGTCCTACCCAATTTGGATCTTATTCAACAAATCTCGCTACAGTGGCGTATTTCCAGACTTGTAGAAATTAAGCAAAGTGATACCAGTCCTTGAGAAAAAGGACAAAGCTGCTCTTTCCAGTTATAGACCTACTTACTTGAATTCCATCCTGAAGCTTTTTGAGAAACTGGTGGTGTCATGCATTCCTCCTGAAATAGATTTGAATCTCTTGAACAGTCAACATGGCTTTAAACCATCAAAAGCATCAGTAATCAATTACATCATTATAAGTCATTTTATAGCTGAGGTTCTGGATCATGGAGGATGAGTGGATGTGGTTTACACAGGCTTCACAAAAGCCTTTAATCGGGTAGTCCATAACATCCTAGTGTCTAAACTCTGTAAGCTTTGACTGCAGTGGTGGCTTGTGCTTAGGTTGCATGTTTGCCCAACCCCCAGAAAATGAAAACAATCTTATAATATCTCAGGAATATATATTTTCCTTTTAAAACATTCATTATTCAAGATAGTGCAATATTGATGTATATGAAATCATTTTGAAACCAAAGAGTGATGAACTGGCGCTCTCTTCGGTGTCTGGTGCCTTGCCAGGAATTGCACCATGCTCTTGGCTGTATGAATGGGTTTACTGATTACTCTTTGGCCCTTCGATTTAATTCGGAGAACATACCGCCTTTTGGTTGGGCAACCAGACCGGTGGCACTGTCGCCCTGCACAGTGACGGAGGGAATCTCAGGGGATTACTCATATTCGGTGTTCGTCTAACTCACTGCAACGTAGTTTTATGATTTTCGCTTGTTATTGAAAGTACACAAGATCAGTCAATTATTGACGTTATTCAATGCATTGTTTATGATATTTGGAGAATTTGTTTTCATTTCATATATTACGTTTGTTGATTCAAAACATACATTTGATGAATTCTTTATGTAAAGGTGGCCGTTGTAGATGGAAATCCCTGTGTGGCTTCAGCTCACCAGTGGATTGCGTACGCTCTTGTGAATACGAATGTGTGTCACAGACCTTTCATTATTGTCAAATATACCAAAGTAGTGAAGTTTTCAAAATAAAATAATTATATTTGTGTGAAAGGAGTCGAAGCAATAGTGCTTGTTGCGATGTGCTGGAGTCGAATTTAAGTGCCCAGTGGAAATCAAAGCCAGAACCTCGAGCACAGGAGGTGTATATGCCTTACACAGACCCAACGTAAAAAAATTATGTAAGTAGTGTTTCAGTATAGACTTTTATTTCACTTAGTTTTAATTGATTTGAATTGCGTTCATTTTTATCTATATTTTGAATTTTGGAAATTACATTTTCGTCATTCGATGGAGGTGCAACCTTGTCTGTTGGGGCACCAGCTGTCACTGTTTGGCTGAGATATCCACTTCTAGTTTAGTTTCAGACTTATCTAAATGAGAGACAGTTTGTCTACTTCAATGATAATAACTCAGCATATTACAGTGTTCCCAGGTGTTCTGGAATGCTCCCATTTCGACCCTTTATTATTTAACATATTTATCAATGATCTAGCTCAAATTATCAAACACAGTGGTCTTTTTTTTTGCTGATGTCACTAAATTGTTCACAGAAATCCAAGGTAAAACTGATGCCTTTAATCTGCAACTGGACCTAACGTCGCTGTGCAATTTGTTTGCATAAGTATGATGTTGCATATCAACAAATGCTATGTTGTAAGCTTCATTAGAGAAAAGAAGCACTTTTGCAATTTACAGCTGTCCTGTGAAATCCTTGGATAACATTGTGGATCTTGGTGTGAACTTTGATGTTTGTTTGGATTTCAATTTTCATGTTGAACTGATATGTAACAAAGCCAATATGATGTTTGGTTTCCTGGTATGGAACATGAAAGATTTTTGTTGATTGATTGATAATTTCAGACGCGTCAACTAATGAGATCATTAGTGCCGTAAGTGTAGTGCATGATTTCATCTGGAGGTGGCGCTAATCTTCCCCCACTGGATGGCGAGATCCGGCACTGACCTACCGTTGACTTGTGCGGTTTTCCCCAACCAGGCATTTCCCATCAGTGGGGCACTGCCCCAGCTGGAACATGTTCTGGAATAAGTCCCTGACTGGTCTCCCGGCATGTGTGGTAGTGTAGTGCATGTTAGTGTGTGTGTGTAAGGGATGAGGATAGGACAAGGATGAGGAAGGAAAGATTGCTCATGGCCTGTGGCCCGTTTGTTAGGGTACTGCTCCGACATTCGCCTGGTGTTGATCGGAGGAACCATGGAAAACTACTGATCAAAGTAGCCGGCCGCAGTCAGCGACTGAATTCGACCTAGCTCACAAGCCAGTGTCGAAAATCCTGCTGCCATCGGGTCTCGCACTTAGGGCCTCCTGGTCAGAGGCACTGCAGTGACATCAGTTGATGCACTGAGCCACTGCTTCCGGTGAAAGATTTTTGTAATATCCAGAGCTTCAAATTACTATTTTTTGCACTTGTGAGGTCTATTTTTGAATATGCTGTGGTAGTGTGGTCACCCTGTACAGAGGCTTCATCCACTGTGATTGAGAGTCCAGAACTGATTTCTGAGACATTTTACATTTATTGACAACAGTCCTGCATCAAGACTAGATCATAACTATTAGAATATTCGGGCACACTATTAGAATATCCCTACACTATCAGCTAGATGACTGTACTATGATCTTGTCTTTCTACACTCCATTACATCTAGGCATATGAACTAACCAAATATTCTTTCTGACATGCGACATTGTTCTCTGCAACGTTAATACAGATTTCACTAACCTTTTTGTATATCTAATTATAGAACAAACTATGTATGAAATGATGTATTCTACAGACATTACATGAAGCCAATGAATTAAGCAATGATATTGACTTCTTTAATTATGACTATCAAATTCAGGATGTCTGAAACTAATTCGAATTTGTAGTCCTTCTTTACAATATGTTACTTTAAATTGTGTATTCCTCACTGTAATTTTTAATAATCTATTGCTTTGTTATTATTGTAATACCCATTTTATTGATTTTTAGTTGTTAATTTTTCTGTATTAATACTATAAGTATAGGATTATTCTGTTAATAAATAAACAAATAAATAAAAACAAAATAATTAGCAAACAGACTCATAATATCTTGTCCTGTATCAACTTTGATGTCATGAAAATGCATGGTACTTCTCATTAATATGTGTATTTCCAAAAAGATTTTACATAATGGTTTATTGAATTTCAGTCTTATCATTGTATTTTTGATATGTATCAATTTTTGTAATTTAAGGAATTTAAAAAGATGGTACTAGCTTGAATATCAGTATTAGAAGCTTTTACAAAATGGCTGGAAATTCCAATATCACCATTTGTCCAAACAGCTAATAAGTAAAATCACCATTTAATAAAAATAGGACATTGCTATAAGATATAAAACAAATATTTGCTCAAGACTTTCAGAATATTGTATACATGGTGACTTTTTTTTTTTTTTTTAATTGAATCGTTAAATTTAATGATTTAATGGAAAATGTACATTTTTATAATTTTGATATTTTGTACGTATCATTGTATGTGTATTTTTTCTTTTTTGTAAAGGGTTCATTGTGTTTATTGAAGTAAATAAATAAATAAAGAAAACTAACCTAAAAAATCCTGGGTTTGGTTAATATCAATAGTTGTCAATAGTTTCTGGAAAGCACTAGAAATTCACTTCACTACACTACTACTTTGTTACTAGAAATTCAATTACAGCCATTTTACGTTTTTAACATAAATAAAATTATCATTAGGTTCATTATTATAATAGGTTGTTTAAACCTCTATGCTGCTTTATGATGTATATGATCTTGTTTTTAATGGTTCCTTTCAGAAACAAGATTTAACAGAATTATCAGAAGAAAGAAAAAGAGTTGTTTCCAAGTATGTTTTGGAGGGACATTTGAATGGATTAGAATTAAATAATGTTGATAAAGAAAAATTAAAATCAGCTCTCAATAAAATAAATTCTGAGAAAGGAAATTTTAGAGGTAAAGTGAAGGTAGGCATACATATTCTCAACCTAATAAAAATTCACATAAAAGGTTTGTTCAGTGAGATTAGCATTATCATGTGTTTTAGGTTACTACTGACAACTTTAAACATACTATTATTGATCCTAATGTGATGCGAGATTTTCCGGAAAATCTTACCAAATCAATGGCTTATGACAGGTGAAGATATTATATATTTTGTGATATTTATTTATGTAATTTTGTATTCCACAGGAATCAAAATACTACCTGATTAAAAAGACTTGAAATTTCCATTGTTTATATAAAATCAGTTTTTATTGATTGTGTTGTTATTTATTTAATGGAAGAATTGAAACATTGGTTTGTGTTATTATGTTTCACTAGTTTTGAATTTCCAAAAAATGTGCATAATTCATTGCAATGATTATTCTAAATTTATTAACTAATCATGGCCCCTAATGACAATGGACCCAAAATACACTTTCATTAATATTTTTCTTCTTATTCTTCACTATCAGGGATTAAGCTGATAGCCTGTTCGGTCTTTACTCCAACCATCTTTTTTCTTTGGACGTCCTACTTCTAGTCTTCCTACAGGTTTATAAGCTGATATTGATTTTGTTATTCTAGTGATATCCATTGTATTTATATGTTGTATCCTGCATTGTTTATTTTCTTTAATACGGTCATACATGGAATATATATTTAGATCAGATCTAATCTCCTCATTTCTTATTTGATCTAATATCGAACAACCTTTCACTCTCCTTAAAAATTTCATCTCTGCTGTTTGTATTCATTGTTACTCTTTTGCTGTTAGACTTCATGATTAATTTCTGTTTGTTACCACTGGTGCTGCCATTACTTTATAAACTTTCATTCCAGTGTCTTTCATTGTTTTATTTTTTAAAGTTCTATGAATAGTTGAACACATCATTTGATATTTAGTTTATTTTGCATGTCATTTTTCCTTTCATAGCTGATGTCACAGACCAAGAAATTAATAATTAACACCTGTCTCTTATCATTAATAACAATTTTGGAGTGTGTAGGATATTTCCCTTTAAAAGCCATATCTTTCATCTTTTTAACAGATATTTTAAAATCATAGTGCTTACATATCTGTTTTTTTTGTGGTATATAAATTTTTGCAAATTATATTCTCATTTTCTGTATGATTATTTGATCATCTGCAAACATTAATGTATTAATGCATTTATTTTGAGGGTGTAGCTTTATTTCTGGATTTATTTAATTTTTCCATTGTATTTTGATATCATCTATTTATACTACATTAAATAAAGTAGGTGATAATGTGCAACCTTGCCTCAGTCCTTTATGAATTTTGCATCTGTTTTGTTGTTCCGATATTAATTATAATTTGTGTATTTTTATAAAGGCTTTTTATTATTACATTTATTAAATGTATTAGGTATCCTCATTTCTTCATGATATTCCATAATATTTTTCTGTTAACTCTATCGAGTTCTTTTTCATAGTCAACCAAACATATGTGAGTCTTGAGGTTTAATTCTCTTCTTTTCTCTATTAGTTGATGTATTATTGTTATGTTGTCTTGGCATGATCTTCCTTTTCTGAAGCCATTTTGCTCATTTCATAACAAAGCATCCACAATTTTCTTTAGTCTGTTATTGATAATTCTTGTTTGTAACTTATAGGTTGTGTTTAGTAGGCTTATTCCTCAATAGTTCTCTCATAAGTTTCTTTCTCCTTTTTTTATAGATATAACATCTGCACTTTCCCATGCAGATGGTATTTCTTGGGATTTCCAGCATTCATTTATCAGATGTAAGAGTCTGAATTCTAGAAGTCCCCCATATTTGATCCGTTCTGTATATACTTCAACTATAGCTGATGCTTTTCTATTTTTCACTTGGTATATAGCGTCTTGTAAGTTTTTAAGTGTTATATTTTCTCTTGGAGCGGATCACCTCCACCAAATTCATTTATGGAGTTGTTTATAGTTTCAGGTCCATACTCCAATTGTTCTACCCAAAGATTTGTATAGTGATTTATCTACTCCTCTTTGTCGATAGCGTGGAGATGTGCTGTACCTCTTTCAGTATTATTTAATTGCTTCATAAGTTTATTAGCTATTTCTTGTCAACCGTGAATATTGTTTCCTATGTTGTAATTAATTTATCCCAGGATTCTTGGTGGGCTTGCCCTTCTATTTTATGAGCATAATTATGTTTCTCTTGATAGTTTGCTGCAGCTTCTTCTGTTTTCTTTTGTAAATATTCTTTATATATTTTTTTCTTTTCATTTATGGCATTCTCTATTTCCATATTCCATATTCTTAGTTCTGTTTTTTGCCCTAAATTTATTCTTTTTTTCTATAGCCTCTGTGGCAGCTTGTATTATGCTAATTTTTATATTATTCCATTCATCCTTTATGCTTTCAACTGAATCTTTATTTTGTAAATATTGTTGTAATCTTTGTTGGTATAGATGTTTTACTAATTTGTCCTGAAGTAGATATACTTTGAAGACTACTTTGTTTTTGTTTTGATACTGGTTATTCTCCTTTTTCCATCTGATCTGAGTAATGTAATTGTTGCCTCTACTAGAAAGTGATCTAAATTAACATCACTTCCTCTATATTGAAACGTTGTTATTCATTACTAAATAAATGTCAATCGTAACCAATTTCCGAAGTTATAAACAATTTTGGTGCCAGGAAAAGGTTACACTTGAATTCCTGATTATCTATTACTGTCTTCGGATATATTACAAATAAATGGAAATCCTGCTAGCTTGGTCGATGGGTTCTTATGAAATAATTATTGCTACTTACTCTGCAACCAATTACTCAATCTGCCATCCATACGGAGTGGCGAGGAATCTGAAAATAATTCTAAAATGTCTATTCAAGGATTGCATGTAATGGCAAATAAAAATCATCTTTCTTTCAAACTATGAATTATGATTTATTATGAATGCCAAAAGTTATCAAACTATTATTGATTATTACAAGTTATTGTTAGGTCATGACCGCTTTTCTCGTTATTGCAATAACAGTGTTATAGAACCTTTTATCCTTTCTTGCCTCTTTGTGCGCATGTCGCTCGATGTCGCCGCGGAGAATAATCCAATCTTCCTTCTTATCGAAGTCCACAATAATCAGTGATCAAGTCGAAACTTCCTCCAACCACTTCACAAACACTGCCTATACTCTTTCTCTTGCACCTCAGGTGGGCACCTATTTCAAACCGATTACTTTCCCAGGTTGGAATAACATGGCAATTCACAATTCACTGATACAATTTCTAAGTCAAATCTTGTAACTCCACCGCGAAAATATTCTAAGTTCACTTTCCAGTTCACTCATGAATATATTATAAGTCCGAGTTTGCAATGGTACAACATAAAAATTTTACAAGTTCTCGCACACTTAATGTGGAAATATTTTAAGTTCAAGTTCATTGTTCACTCTCACAAAATATCACAAGTCCCGATTTAATAATTAACCTCAAGAAAAACCGCACAAGCGATCCGCTCACTACCATGACACGAGTCGGATTTTTTTTTTTTTTTTTTTTTTTTTTTTTTTTTTTTTTTTTTTTTCATTGGTATGGTGTACCCTCTGTGTATCTGCACCATAGAAACCCACATCTCAGGACGAACTCACATTGCTATGGTGTCATCTGCATATCTACACCATAGAAACCTATGTCTTCTGCAATATCTACAACATTTTGACCTTTATTTGCCTAAACAAAAATATCCGTCATTTTTGGTATGTCACAACATTCTCTCACATCTTGCACTAATTTAGCTAACTTCTTATTGGCAATTACAAAATGAATAATCGATCAATATCCTCTTTCAGTCCAAGTATACTTATGTATATCTTTCTTGCGAAAGAAATTGTTTGTTATTTTAAATCTATTAAATGAACAAAAATTAATTAAATCATGCTCATTTTTGTTTAGGTTTGTTTCTCCATAAGACCCTACTACTTCTGGGATTGGTGCAAAACCAATTCTAGCATAAAAGTCACCAGTCAGTAGTAGATAATTGCATTTTTAAACTTCATTTATTTCTTTTTGTAATTTCTCATAAAATATTTGGGTCTCTTCTTTTTTCCCCTCTTTCAATTCATACCATTTTTCAATTCATGATTTAATAGTTCTTGTTTCATTCTTAAACCCCATATGTTCCATGTTGCAATTTTGATCTTTTCCAAAATTCTGAATCGTTTTTATTTTATTTTTTTTCTCCATAAGTTGTCTTAGAGACTCGTCCGGTTGTTTGTGAAGAGAACCAGTACATGGTTGATTCATCTGACTGCCTTACAAGTGCCATGCAGATGTAGTTGGTTGGTGGGGCTACCACCTTTCTCCTTTTCAGCCACCTAACTTCCTTGCTTTGTTTAGGGTGAGTTCTCATAAATCAGGTGCATTCTCTGCTTCTTAAGAGCATGATAAAAGTACCTCTTTTGTCCTTGAAGGTTCTCTTCTTTATCGAAACTGCCACTGAGATCCTCTTCTTCAACCTTAATATTTGTGTTGCTTTATCTAATGAGCAACTTTAGATTCACTTACATTTTAATTTTTAGAATTTCATATATCTTTTGTTATGTAATATTTGAATATTGTATAAATATGGATTACATTTCTTTTGAATTTTCACAATACTGCTACTTGTGAAATTTATTAAATTTTTTTTTTCTTTTCATTTAGGTCCCAGTATAACCGAGGTCCGTGGACTATAACTTTACAACCACATATTTACAGCCAGTTCATGGAATATTGTCCTTTGCGAGATTTGCGCTGGAACGTTTGGCAGGCTTATGTGAGGCGATCTTCTAATGATGGTGAAAAAGCTCTTGAAACAAGTACTCATATTGAGGAACTTCGATCACTGAGGTAACTGATGGTTAAATTGTCACTATATTCCTTGTTGTGTCCATTGTGATATCCCTACTCTGCAGATATATTCGTGTGGCAAAATTTTTGTAAAGGGGGCTTCATGTTAACGGAACTGTGTGACAGGGAGATAGAATGGAAAAGGAGAAAGAACATCTTCCTTGAAAATATTGAATTAGTAATCATTAAAGACCGGATTCTGGGTTACTGCATCTTTTGTTTGCTAACATGAAATTGGATCAAACCTTGACAGAAATTTGTATCATGAAACGGATGTTATTTTAGTATTATTATTTATTTTATTAATTAATGGTGGTAGCAACAAGCTGTTGTACACATATTTTACAATGGTGTGATATGAGTACAATTATAATTAAATCACAACTATAGATCATAAATCATACGTATGGACATATAATGCATATGTATATGTAAGTATTATAATCACTTAATCAATCATAAATTTATAATTGTCCAGACTAGCCGGGTTTCCTTTTCTATACAGCGTGAGGGAAGTGCGTTCCATGTATTTACTACACGGTTTACAATGAAATGAGAACATTGTCCTTGTTCTTTCTTTCACCAGCTTCATCGTATGTACCCTTAAGTCTAGAATCTGTGGCTTTTGTGAAGAAGTTAAATTTAGCAGTGTTATTGAATTGAATTGAATTGAATTTGCCTTATTTTACGTGGTGAGACTCAGGCCATGAGGCCTGCTCTTCCGTCTGACCACGCAAATTCTGCTACGCTCCTTTCACCAACCATGGGAGAAAGAAGGTATTACTTGGGCGACGAAACAGGCGATTTTGAATTTAGCTCAGAGGCGTAATTTAGGCTTGAGGATCTTTTACATGCAGTAAATCTACTAACATGGGACAGCCGGCTTTACTTCCCCTCCGAAGGAAGGCGTACGAAGGATTTTTTCGCCCTTAAAAATCCACGGCTTCGATCGGGTTTGAACCCGCAAACTTGGGTATAACAGTCCGATACGCTAACCGTTACACCATCGCCGCCGCAATTGGTTATAGTATCCATTCAAGATTTTAAACATTTCTATAATATCACCCCTGATTCTTATCTGTTCCAGTGTCAGAAGTGACATTTCTCTGTATCTTCCTTCATAATCACATTGTCTTAGTTCCCTTATTTGCCTTTTTCAATATGTTTATATTTATCTTTTTGATAGTAGTGGGACCAAACACCATTGGCATACTCAAGTATAGGTGTAATGTATGTTCTATAGATTAGTTTTACCACAGATGGATGCAATGCAGAGAAAGCCTTTCTAATCAGGTGTAGTAGCATATTTGCTTTTTTGGTAACGGCAACAACTTGGTTATCCCATTTTAGATTTCAAGTGATTAGAAGGCCGATATCATTTTGTACTGTTGTAGAATTGGGGTTGTAATTTCCAATGGTACAGTTAAGATTTGGGTTATTTCTTGTGAGGTGGAGGACCGTACACTTATTGGGGTTTAAGGGCAGCAACCAAGATTCCGACCATCTCACCTCTTTATTGAGGTCATTTTGCAGCATCTGGTGATTCTTTAGTGGATTTGAGAATAGTTTGGTGTCATCTGTGTAACAGTTTCAACTTGAAGACAGATCATCACCGAGATCGCAAGTATTTAGGATGAATAATATCAGGCCTAGAGCTGAACCTTGGAGAACACCACTTTTATGGCAGGGGGTCTTGATAATGTGTTTTCAATCGCTACCTGGAATGTTCTGGCTGATAAATATTCCTGGATCCACCTTAACAGCTTGCCTTGTATACCCAAAGATGAGAGTTTGTGGATGAGATGTTTATGTGGTACTTAATTGAAAGCTTTAGCAAAATCTAGATAAATGATGTCAACTGGTTGTTTCTGATCCAATTCTTTGGTCTATGCATCTAGCGACTGGAGTAAATTCGTGGATGTTGATCTTCCAGGGATGAAACCATGTTGTTGTTTAGGAACAATACCATTTTTATCTAAAAGCCATCAGACAATTACCCTTTCCATGACTTTGCTCACTGTGCTTCTCGACTTATTGGTCTGTAGTTTATTGGTAACTTTTTGTCTCCTTTCTTGAAAACTGGTGTGATGACAGCTTTTTTCCACTCAGAAGGCAAAGTCTCTGATTCTGATGAATGTCTGAACTTTCTGTTCAGTAAAGGGGCTAGTTGTAGTTACAATTTTTCAGGTACGCAGTTTGAATACCATCAGGACCAGTGGATGAGCTTGCATTCAATCCGCACATTATCTGGGTAGTTTTGATATCTGAAAATTCTATATTATCAATAATTCTGGTGCATTTCTCTTCAATAGTCGGCAATGGACCTTGAGGTTCTGCAGTATACACTTTTCCGAATTCATTTGAAAAGCATTCCGCAATTCCACTTGGATAATTTATTACAGAATTTCCATTCAGAACAATCATAGGAGGACCAGTTTTACAGTTAGTTGGTCTTTGTATTGAGTAGAAGAATCTTGCTAAATCTAGTACTTGTTTTATTTTGTACAAAATTGCATGTTTGGGTGGTTAATGTACGGTATTGCATGTTTTATGTAATGCTGCCTGAAACTTGCATGTTTTGGGATTTCACTGGACAATTTTGCAAGATTGAGATTTTTTATTGCAAAAAATATATTTTTATATAATCAACATATTTATCTTTTAAAAAGTTTCATTTAAGAAAAAAGCTTTTATGACATAGCTCAGAATTGCATTCGGGAGGTCTGTGAAACCCAAGTGCTGTTTAATATGTATCATTTCTACATTTTGTTGCCCTAAGAATTGAGTGTCAGTATCTTTCATGATGCCCATTGCCTTTTAAAATTTCGGAGTTATTGCAGGGATAGGTCCGCTCAGCAAATGCATGTTTGGGGGTCTATCTTCCCAATCGGGTCTTATATCCATTTGGTCAGTCTTCACCAAACTTGTCAACATGACAGCTAGTCACAATTATCCTTACATCTGGGCACAAAGCTTATAGCCACAAGCTGCACTGCATTTCAAATTCATCCAAATTCTGGGAACAGAGGTTGCCCTTCGATGTACAAGAGGGAATGAACGCAGTTTCGGACCGTTTTAGCAGCGTGTACACATACGTAAAGTGAGGCTCAGCAAACAGATAAGTATAAAAGTAGAACGAAGTTTTTCCTTTCTGAAACTGTATTAATTGATAGAAATATTTTCAAGAAAATGATGTCTCAGAAATTAATTTGAAAAAATATATAATTTTAAATTGTAATATTAATTGTAAATTAAGCATAATGAAAACAGTTAAAACATTTCTTCTGTAACTTAATTATTTTTGATATCTGAAGGTATATTTGTTTTTTCTATTTTTGTACTAACTTTTTTGTTTTTATACCAATTTAATGTTGTGTGCGAATAATACTTAAAGTGTCAAGTTAGGCTTGTTTAAACAATATGTACAAACTTAATCATAGTTATTCATCTGAAATATCTCATTCAAAAAACAAAAATAATTTGATAAATGGATTTGGATCCATGTTTTTGCACATTATGGTGTTTTTACTGCACATTTTAGAGAGTTTTACGGCATGAAAATCCAGTCTTTAGTAATCCTCGTTGCATTAATTGTCTATATGAATGAGAGGATAGGGAGAGCAAGAAAGAGAAAATAGGTAAGATGACAAAGAATACGTTAGGCATCTGCCCACTGTGATGATTTTGGTATCTTACTATTAATTATTACTTATTATTATTATTGTTATTATTATTATTGTTATTGTTATTATTATTATTACTATTATTACTACTACTACTATTATTACTAATAAGTTGTTCCAATCTCCATTTTGGCTTACTGTTGACAGGGGCCATGTTGAGGTCTTGATGAAGTTGATGTTCTCACACGCTCTTCACTGACAGTCTTATTACCTATGCTTTCCCTGATGATTTGCAATATCAGTATGTACAGTGCCAAGTTGTTATCAATGTTTTGGAAGAATTTTTGTTTTTCAGGAATTGTGGGTAAGAAGTGAGCCACCGTGAGTGGGTAAGAAGTAAGTTTCAGGTGTGGGTTACCATGTTGTGTCTTCAACTTGAATAAAACTTAAACACCTTGATAAATCAGAAATAATATTATTAAGATTGAAATGCTGTGACTTGTAATTTTTTAATTATGGTATGCAATGTAAATTTGGCTTGTAATAGGCTGTCCTGTATTTGGTATTTAAATAATTTATATAAAGATTTTTGATTAAGATATCTTATCAGTAGGGGGTGAATTTTGATGACCTACATCATCACCAAAAATGATACTTAAAATGCTCTTAAAATGTTTTAAAAATGCCCTAAAAGAAAAGAAAAATTATATAAATTTTTTTATTAAAACCAGTTCTGATGAATAACTCAAGCTGCTGGATATGGAAGTAATTGAGGCTTCTTCCCTTTCTTCAAGAGAACTCAGCTTGCAAACATTTTATTTGGACTGGACCAGGAAATCTCTGCTGAACTGACAGTGGTGCTGATAGACATCACAAGAACCTTACAAACTCACAACGGCTGACATTACAATTTCTGAGTGAAGAAATCGAATAGTCTACTCAGGAATTCTGTGAAGAACATTTGTTTCATCTCGTAAATATTATTTTAAGCAAGAACCATGAAAATAAAATTAAAATCAATAATAAGAGCGGAAAATGCTTTTAAAATGATGGGAAAAAGTAAAAAATTACTGATTAGTCAAAATCAAAGAAGAAGAAAAGGGCAAAAAAGCGACAAATAATAATGGATTGTGGGAATTCTGATGTGGTGTTGTTGATGTGATTATATGAAGAAATAAACAGAGATGACTTTTATAATACGAAATTTGTATAATACGAACTCTGATTATTTCGGTCCCTTGGAATACACGATAATGAGGGTTTACTGTACTTATTCTTTCTTTGCTTTTTATATTAGATTTAAGTGCTAGATGTGTAAACTCAGATACTGAAGGGTATTTATTTATAATTTTCCATTCTGAAGGAAAAGAGCACAACACACTTTTGAATACTGTTATTAACATTATGTTTTTGTGACTAATAAAATTGAATATCAGTCTTTCTACAATAAATATTAACCACATGAGGATCAAAATGAAATGAGGACCTAAAGTAATTGTCATTGACTTTCGGATACCGCGTGAAACATCACCCTTTGGTAAAGCAAAGAAAAGTTTGGAAAACTCTTGTTTGGTGGTATATTTGGCATCAGTGTTGCACAACTGTGATTTCTGAAACTTATAATATTCTAAATTTGTTGTCTTCATGAGTCCTTTATGAATCATGAACAGAACATTGGGGTTAACACAACTAGCAAAAAACTATTGGGTGGTACAGAGCCAAGAATAATGAAAATATAGCATAAAATGTAGTGAAAAATGAATATTTGTGAAGTTGTTAAAATAATATAATGGCCCAAGTGTGGAGAGTAGAAGAATATATAACATTTCCTTCTAAAAATTTTCCTTTTTCTTTCTAGGAGAGAGCAAGCCAGACTTCTAGGATTTGAAAGCTTTGCTCATATGTCAATGAAGACAAAAATGGCTGGCAGTGTTGAAAATGTAACTGGTGTTTTGGAAAGACTGCGGAAGAAAGGTAAATAGAAGTTCTGCGTCTCATAATTTCATTCTTATGGGATGTTAAAATAGATGAAAAATGAATGTGATTATTCATAAATAAGAATACACTAAAATTGCATTAGCTTTTTAGGTATTTTGTCCCTTTTGTATATTTTAACAACACTTATTACTCCATAGTAAGTTGTTAAAATGTATGAAAATTCATTATTAATACCTTACTCTTATCAAGTATCCAGTTGACCCACAATTCATTAACTGAATTACTTAGAAGTTGTTAATTAATAAATTACAATAAGTTACAACTGTAGTATGATAAAGCAGGAAATTATTTTAGAAACATCATCCGCCTTAAAATGGAAAGCCTGATTCATAGTTAAGCAGTAGGACTGAAAAGGATATTAGTCTTCCAGGTGATCCTTCCTATGTGTTCCATTTCTTCCTTGTCTTCATATATCTCTTTGCCTTAATTGTTTGTGCTTCTCCCATTTCTTCTGATCTTTTTAAATTTCTGCTGTTATATTTATTGTCTTGCTTTTGTGTGACCTCATTTTTCCATTGATCCAGAATAGTACATCGAAGGAAATTTTAGCATCATATGTTCTTATTTTCAGCGTTACTTGCACAAGAAAAGGAAATAAATGACCTTCAAAACTTTGCAGAAGTTCGTGGGTTTGAAGGTACTTTGGAATTGTGGGATGTTCCTTATTGGAAGAGAAAACAATTAAGAACTTTGTACAGGTAATTTTTCTTGAAGTGATTTTTCTTCTAGATGTATATTAAAATTGTTTTATGAATTAAGTTAAAAGTCAAACCTACCAATAATGGAATTACAAGAAATTTTTTTTTGTTTGGTCAATGTTTTTTCTTGTGATAAGGTTTACAAGACAAAAACTTAGATTTGGACAAAACCTGAATTTGTGTTGCTGCTTTGCTGCTCTTCCTTAAAAGTGCCTGAGCTGAGAATTTATCTTCCTTTCTCAAGTAATACAATATTTGATGTGGCATACTTGTATAAACCAAGCATTATCACAGCAATTGTTCTCATAAAATAAACGTGAATACAGTGACTGAAAAAACTATCGAGATTTTGTTTGAAGAACTGATAATTCCCAGAGGTAGCTTCTTGATTCAAGAAGTATTTTATCCAATAAAATTGATTGCACAAAATATCTTGTTTTCCATATTGGTCAGGTTGTGTTAAAAAGTGATGATAAATACAATTTACATTGCAAAATCATAGGATTTTTCTCTTTAAGTCAAGTTTCTGTTCTTACCCGGTTCCTTTTTGGTTGAGTTTGAATATTTCATTTCCCTTCATTTTTTAAAATACATGTGAAAACTTAGGTAAAGATTTATAATAACAGAGGCAAGGTGTCCTGTCATTGATAGATGTGATGATGACCAAACAATATTATAAATATTTTGCATTTTTCATATTTTAGAGAAAAATCAAGTATTATTAAATATCTACTGATATTTTAGCTGTAACAGTAAAACAAATAGCTGAGAAATTGTCATGAATCAACAAGAAGCATGCAAAGGATTCACCAAAATTAGCTCACTGCATTTAGAGTTCACTGCATGGTGACTTGTTCGACCACATTTTGCCTTATGACTTACAACCTTGATGAGCACTCAAGTCATTGCTGTTTCGTTGAATCTCAGCTGTACGTGGCCCTGTATGGTGAAACATGCCATTAGGATGTCAAATGAATTTAAGAGTGAAACGGTGCATTGTTATTATATGCATCTTGATTCTCGAGTTCTTTTACTGGGTTTATTAGGGTCTGTGTTGTTTTAATTTAATTTTATTTTATTATTTTTTGTCATGTACTGTTAAAGAACTTGAAGATATCACAGTTTAACTGAAACGAAAACTGTTTGGTTCACTTACATTTGAAGAGAAGTTTTTTATTGATTGAGAGCTTTTCTGTTTAATACTAAAATAAATATTTTTTCTGATAATTTGTTTGCTAACTTGCATAGATATGTTTTTGAATCACTGGTTTTGAAAAACCAACTTAGTTGAATATTTCAAGACAAATTTCAAAGAAAAGTAGTAAAAGTTTTGAAAGAAGAACATTTTTACTGTGTATTGAAGAAAGTTTTCCATTTAGCTGCATTAATATGCATGATATTAGCTCCAATAGAATCTGTAGAAAGGAGTTTTAGAAAGGAGAAGAAGAATGTGCAACTTGTTCCTTGTGAGAAAGAACTCTTGGAATCCATATTTAAGAAAGAAGACTTCTATAACAGTCATTAAAAATTTACCTCTTTTGTAGGATGGCACAAGTTTCTATATATTTAGTAATGTAGGATGTTTTGGAGTATTTACGCATCTTATAAATTTGTGAATGTCAATACAGTGGTAATATGACATTTCAAATGTCATGCATTATTTCAGAAGAGAAATAATATATTGTACATTTTATCTTTTTATGAATTTAAATTATTTAGAATCTAAATTTTTGCTAATATCAAGCATGTTTTACGGGTGTGAGCATTGGTTAGCATTTCTTGATTATTTGGTTTGTCAGCATTTGAAAGATCAACAATATCTAGTTTCTTCAGGTCTGACAACCATCGTGAAGGTCTTTGATGTGTTGAAGAGAGATCCTAATACTGATTAGCTGTTGCATTATCACAAGATAATGAGTGTGTAATCCCAGCTGCAGCACCTAGGTGTTGGGTACACAACTTTAGATAGTGTTATGCTCAGCCAGTGTTTTAAACAGCGAATAGCCAGCATTTCAACTCGTGGAGGGAGTTCAGCTTGTGAATGTTTGGATACAGTGCTCATCATGTCCCATGAAATAAAATCCTTTTGATATGTGGAATCCTGAAATGGGAGAACTGCTTAGTTGATTGCAGGTCCATTTTGAATATTTTGCATGCTTTCTTGCAGAACAGGAAGTAATTATAAAGAATGATTACCGAATACCAATGAAATTTTTAAATAATTATTTCCTTTTGCATTTATTGGATTGAATGAATTTTAGTTTTAATGTCAATACAAAGACTTCTAAAATAAGTTAAATTTCCATGTTTCTTTAAGAGAGCCCAGGAGATTTATTGGGGGGAAAAAACGAAAATATAATAATATCAGACAAAGAAGAACTATGTGGTTATGTGCATTATAAAAGAGGAAAACTACAAAATGTCAACACCCCCTTTCGCTTCAGAAAGATAGACCCAAATTTAGTGATAATCACTCAAAAATGCCATGTCTCTATAATGTATAATACCTGTATAATATATGTATATGTACTGTATAATAACCATAGGTGAAAACTGGATATAAGAACTTACTTTTCAGAATCTTATAGAATCTAATTACATGTTCTTAATGTTGATGTATTGAAATTCTTTTTTTTCATTCATATTTTTTATGAACAACAAATTTATTACTTCATTCTTTTACACTTTCAGTTTTGATGAGGAGAAGTTGAAAGAGTACTTCCCTTTCCCAAAAGTGCTCAATGAGCTTTTCTCATTGTGTAAGCACCTGTTTAATATTGAAATAGTTCAAGAAAATACAACTAATGTTTGGCATCCAGATGTTCAGTTCTACAATATCTATGATTCTGATTCTAGAGAACCTATTGGAAGTTTCTTCTTAGATCCCTACATGAGGTAATGTGGTTACAGCTTACCTACCAGTTGTTGTTCACTAATATTTAATGGCAAAGTCACTTATGAGAATTGTCCAGGTGCCTGATAAGTAAGCATCCTTTGTTTTGAGATGTATCTGAAGAATTAATTAATGGTTAAGTGGCTCACTATAACTTGGTCCTTCCATCAGTTTTTTCATGTTAAAAATGTTTATTCTCTCACGTACTACATACATAGTTCAGAGAAAATTTTGTGGCTCTACAGTGAGAAACTGCAATATTTTGGCGGAAGAATTCATGGTATGGATCCCTGATACTGCAAAAGTGGACAATTCTTGTTCTTATATGTAGTTAATAACTTCCTCTAACATGTTGTGTCGTCCGAATCCAAGGTTTTGTGAGTCCTTGATATCAAAAAATTGGTTTATGACAAAACGCCTGTCAGTCCGTGAAACCTTAATGAGCGGCTAAACCTTAATGAGAATTTTCACTGAAATTGATTTTCCCCAATCGATCTGACTGATGTCGTGGGGCCTTGAATTGAAATTGATGTTTTAATTTTTGGGAGTACTTTACGTGAAGCATGAAGAACAATTTCAAATTTTTTTAAAATCACTCCAAATTTTTTTATGAAACTTTATCCTCGGATAGTAAAATTGACCCTTTACAAAATTGTCACAAATCTCTGTTTCATTCAAAATCTATATTTTCTAAAGTTGCAAAAATTCACATTTTGTCAGGGTCTTCCTTCACTTACAGTATTGAAGATAAGATATTTTTGCTTTCAATAAAATCTGTTCTTCAAATTTAGATCGTAAAAAGAGGACATATATATTGTTTTCAAAATGTTAATAGAGTTTAAGTAATTTTACATGAAATAAAGGCAATTTTAAACACAAGATTTTCTCAGAATTGGCTCAAAATTATTGTTGAAACTATGTGGATACGTGCTATGTGCATAAGATGACAAACCCCATTTTGCTGTATTCTTTTGTTTTTTCAAAGGTTACACAAACATATATTTTTTTTAAATATCTCTCTTAATATTTACATTACTAGGGATTTGTATACATTATTGCATTTGTGAGTACAAATGCTTCAAATGATTTCTTTTGAAGTTTCTCAAAGACTCAACCCATCGTTTATTGCGATAACATTGCGGTAATTTTCTATACATCATTGCATTTGTGATCACAAGTGCTTGAAATTATTTATGATGTTTAATGAAAACTTGCTGCCTTCCTGATTTCCTGCCTTGTTGGGCACTTCATGAGGTTGCAGTTATTATTGGGTATAATATAAATTTCCCGCCCAGTTGTTATTAATAAATTATTCATCCCGGAGACCCTTCTGGACACTGAGATAGGACAAGGCGGACTTGTGGCTCAGGTTAGGTGGGGTAAACCTCCCCCCACCTCCCCCAAAAACACGGAGAGATCAGGTGTGCATGTGTCTGTGAAGAAGAAGGGTCGGAGGGAGTATGGTTGGGGAAGTCGAGACCGTATTTGGCAGGGTGTGTGATCCATGGCTGGAAGCTACATGGAAGACATTGAATGTCACCTGAGAGCTTTTGTATTGATTCTCATAACAGTTTTTTGTAATGGTGTAATTTTACTGCTAATAATCCTACACCGCCAATGGCAATTGAGTTAGCACTATGTAGTTAAAAATTGAGAGAGTTCCCTAGTGTGTTTCAAAAGTTCAAATGCTTAATCTTGTGTTTGAATTCTTGTGTTAAATTTCCTTGATGGATCACAGTCTCTCAGGCGGAGTTTTGTAGCTAGCTAATTTCACTGTGTTCTATTTAATCTCCCGAATTTAATGTCTGTGAGCTTCTGTTTATTCTATTCTGTTGTAAGGCTTTTGTGAAAATGAGTACAATTCTATTGTTGTAACTTTACATAAAATCACAGTAATCCTTTTTGTGTTCGCCTTAAATGTTTGTTCAATAAATGTGCTGTTTGTTCGCGCTGAAGTTGATTTTCATATGCCTTTTTGCCCCCTCCCTATGTTGAGTTTTGAAAAATTGTTATGAAGGCCGCCTTTTTATGAACAAAACCAGCTCCAAATTGTTCAATGAAAATTTGTATATAGGACTGTTTTTCTCTTCTGTAATATTCTTAAAGCATATTTCAATACTACTTTTAGAGTGCCGAAAAATTGAGAAAATGTGAAAAAACATTTTTGGCGCCAATAGGTAGCAGCTAGGAAAGATGTGAGGCAATACCAGAAAGCTAGTGTCATCTATAACGAGAAAACTAACTAGTGCAAGAAATTCTTAGCCATTCTGTAGGACCACTAGTTATTTGTACTAAGCAAGTTAACTTTAACTTATGATGCTACAACATGACATATTCTCGTATTATTGGACATGATTCTGTAAAATGATAATATTGTAACCTCTAACTCATTTACACTTCAGCCATCACTTGAGAAACTCGAAACTAAATGGAGCACAAGAGTTTAAGACTAGTGGTTCTACAGAATGGCGTAGGCTTTCTCGTACTAGTTTGTTTCCTAATTTCTTTGGCCTGGGCGAACTTTTTGATTTTTGCTTTATTGATTGCTGTTCAAAGTTCATTTTTTCATATTTTCTCAATTTTTCGGTTCCATAATAGTGGAAGTGAAATATGACTTTAAGATTATTGTAGAAGAGTAAAACTTCGTTCTAAATGACAACTTTAGTTGAAAAATTTGGAACTGTTTTTAAAAAAATGTGGTTTATATGTTTTTGTAAACGCAAAATTGGAGTATATTTTACAGAAAACATTTGAGTTTTTTAGAAACTTTATTAGGCGTCATTTGTAGCTTCTGTTGAAATAAATTCAATAATGAATACAAATTACCATTAATGTAAACATTAGCGATGTGAAAGAGATGTCAAATAATTCCAATTGTGTAATTTTTGAAGAAGAAGAAGTAGAAGAACAACAACAAAAGAATGGAATAATATGGCATGTTTGTTATGTTACAGTACATTTAACACTTAATTCTACCGAAAGTATAAAGATAAATTTGGAGCGTTTTTGAAAATGTTTACATATTTCACACTATATTGCGCGAAAACGACAAAAAAATAAAAAACAACACAAAACACATGACCATAATAAAAGAACTTATTGTGGAGAATAAATTTAATTAGAAGAAAAAATCTCTATCTTCAATTTTGTAGTTGTAGGAAGAAGCTGAAAATTTTCAAACTTTTGCTTTTATCGAAAATTTAGTTGTCAGTGAAAGTCGGACCTATGCTACCTTTATAAGTCTATTTGACTTTATTCTTACAAGAAATTTAAAGATAAAATTACGAGCCAATTTTGGGGACTCCCTAATGTGTATTTCCATTGGAATCTCTAAATAGATTTTATTGTATAATTTTCTCTCTGCTACCATGTGTATTACTCCATTTATACGTATGTAAAATATTAAAGAAAAAGTAACTAGTGGTGCTACAGATGGCACAGACCTTCTCTTATTAGTTTTCTGTTTTTTTTTTTTGGTCTGAGTATTTTTTGGGTCTGGGGATTTGGATTTGGATCTGAGGATATTTTTTAGTGGGGGTATTTGGTCCAACTATTCTGACTTGATCACATACTTTTTTCAGCTGCCATCTATTGTCGCCCAAAGTACATTTTTAAAAAACATTTCTCAATTGTTTGGTATCCTAACAGTAGAACCGAAATATTACTTTAAGAATATTAAAGAAGAGTAAAGCCTCATCCTAAATAGCAATTTTCATTGAAAAATTTGGAGCCATTTTTAAGAAAATGGCATTAAGCGTAACTGTAAAAGCGAAATTTCAAGCTATTTTTCACAGAGATGTTTTGAGTTTTCCAAAAATTCCATTTGAAGTAATTTGAAGCACTGTAACTCAAAAAGCAATATAGTTTACAAATTGCTGAAATTATGCATCTTAACAGCGTGAGAGATATTTCAAAAAATTACATTTGTGCAATTTTTGGAAACTGAAAAAAAGGAAAAGAACAAAAAAAGAAGAAGATGAAAACACCAAAATGAACTTTGTGTCATATTAAACAGTGCAATTAGCACTATCCGTTGGAAAAGTTTGAAGAAAAAATTTGGAACCTTTTTTGAATAAATGGTCTTTGAGCATTTCTGAAAAAGCGGACTCTTTAGCTAATTTTCACAGAATACTGTTAAGTTTCCAGAAAACTTTATATGACATTATTTAAAGCTCATGCACTCATAAATACACTAATGTTAACAAATCGCCGCCAATGTAAATATTAACGACGTGAGAGACAAGTAAGAAAAATTCCGTTTTGAAAAAACCAAAGAATAGAGCAATATGGCATGTATGTCATCTTATAGATTACATTTCGCATCATCCCTACCAAAAGTTTTAAAGAAAATATTTGGAGCCATTTTTGAGAAAATTTTGTTTTTGTTATTTTATAAAATTGCAGATATTTTACATAATTTTGCTAGGAAACTACTAAAAGTTTGAAAACATGTGCCCAACTTTAATAAAAGATCTCATTATGGACAGCAGATTTCTTTTGAAGTAAAAATCTCGATCTTCAATACTATAGTTGTAAGAAGTTGTCCAAAAATATTCATACTTTTATAATTTTTTAAATTTCAAAGTTAACGGTGAAAAACAGAACTATGCCACCTTTATAAGTATATTTCACTTTATTCATACAAGAAAGGTAAAGAAAAACTTTGGAGCCATATTTGAGAAAATTTTGAATGTCCAAAGGGCTTCTTATAAACTCCCCTCAAAAATTAATGAACGTTTTTCAAAACTTCAGAGCTTCGACTCAGGCCAGATGGACAGGGATTTCTTCAATTTGTAAAAAATTCTATGCATGGTTAAGGTGCTAGTGTTGTTCACAAACACCTGACAGACAGACCTTTTGGAAAAGAGGGGAAAGCAACAACAATAACACACAACACTTTTTCGGTGTCAGGGGACCCCAAATTGTGTAATTCCGTTGAAATATAGAAATCGATTTTCTGCAGCCTTACATAACTTTCTCTATACTATGTATATTATTCCGTATATATGTATGTATACGAGAAAGTAAAAATTGAAGCCAGTTTTAAAAATAGCTTGTTAATATATTTTTGTCACAAATTTATGAAATTTCGCTCAAAATTACTTGAAAACTAATGATATTTTCAAAAATTGAAAATCACATTAACTTTACTAAGATTTAATTTTCAAGAGTGGATTTCATTAACCATTCAGATTTCTTTACTAATTGAGAAACAAACCCCTTCCTTCAATAATGCTTTGAGAGAGGATTGAAAAAATTTCAACTTTGGAATTTTTAAAAATTCATTTTATTTAAATAATGTATCTTCTTTGAGCACAATGTGAGTGGTATTCATATCTTTTTGGCATTGACTTCCTTCTGTTTGGGGACTCGATATATAATAAACATCATATGCATCCCTTCTGTAGGTCTGGAGAGAAGAAAGGTATGCAGGATGATCCAGGATGGATGGTAACATTACGGAATAAAAGTAAGATTTGTGGTCACCAACCTTTGGCAACACTTCTTTTCAATTTCACACCACCTTCGCAAGATGTGCCATGCTTGCTTACATTCAAAGATGTCCGGCAACTGTTTTCTAAGGTGGATTTCATGTGCCACTACTGTTCAGATAACTTCAAAAAAATCCTTTTTTATAATATTGTTATTAATATTATGTTTTGTTTAGTTCGGCAATGCTTTACAACATCTTCTGACCACTGCCACCTATTCTGATGTGTCTGGAATGTCCAACATTGAATGGGATGCAGTGGAAGTTTGCAGTAATTTTATGACTCACTGGTAGGTCATATCTATCTATTGTTTTTTAAGGCTTAAGGTTATGTACTATTATTACAAGCCTACTGCCACTGCATTAAGTTGTTTCCTGCTGCTGTAGAACTGTCTGTTGCATCTATGAGAAATGTATTTGAGTGGTTATATTACATTATCATAAATCGATATTGACAGAATTAGTTTCTTTGAGTACTTCCTGAATTCTAGATTAGAATGTTGTATCATTAAAACCTATATCAATTATTTCTTTAAAAACAATCTGGGAAGATGGAAATGGTAATTGAACATGAGACACCTTGTGTTTTGAAAATAATTTATCCCATCTTCAATGGCTCTACAAATATGAAAATGAGTGAACAAATATAATTAGCATAAGAATTGAAATAAACACACGAATACAAGTGAACATTTTAAAATTTAGAGAAATCGGATACATACTCTAGTATCATGGATATTCACAAGGATAAAAATGTGTGGCAGTTTAGTCTTAATATTAAATTTATGTTATAATAAACTTTGTGGTTGGTACATCCTCAATCCTTAAGTAATAATCATTATGGATTACCACAATATCTCTCCAGCTACCATGGAATGTAGTAAATGTTAATTATCTATCAAATTAGGTTCAGCTACAATGCCATAAACATATAAACCCCCAAAAAATTTGTAATTTGTTTATTTTTTGGTTTTATTTGCAGAGTTCATGTGGACTTCCTTGATGAAGGAATAGTTAGAAATAATCTTTCGCAATGTAGAAATAATATATTCAAATCATCAAATGTTCATCAGACGTGTGTAAGAGATATTTTTCCTCCAGTGGTTTTATGCAGCTAAGTAACTCGCTGTGTAGAATAAAATTAAGTGATACACTCCGTAGATCCATGCGCGGTCATTTCTGTTCAGAAAGGTTCGTCACTCCCTTTGTCGATGCGGCAGATTGCGCCCCCCCCTCCCCCCGCCATGGATAGGTTGTACGGATATGACGCAGCGGCGGCAGCAACAACAATAGGCGACGTTTTGCATGTTCAAAATGCGCTCAGCAACATCTTCATGGCACAATTCAGTGCGATGGCATTTGGACCACGGAAAGAACCCGCGAAGGCTTGACGAACTTCCTGGAGCAGCGGTTATCAGAACGGCCTGGTAGAATCGCGGTCAGATCCACAAGTTATTAACGGTTGCCGGTCATCCAACGAAGTAAATCTTCGCGCGGATTGGATGGACCTTCGGCACTTAATTCCGACTCCATTTCCTGCGAAGATTTTCAGATCTCATACGTTCGCGCCACGGGTGTGCGCGAGGAGGCCGCTCGCCCGGGGAGCTGCAGGGACCCGCTCTCCTCGAAGGTTTTCAGATATTTGTTTCTTGCTACTTCGTCTCCGCCGGCAAAGCTATGTCTACCGCCTCTCGGGAATTTCGCTCTCCGTCATTTTCCTGATTCCAGAGAATTACATTTATAAAGGGAAGCGTTGCATTCGGTTAAATCTGAACTACTCGTAATGAAGTATTTCGTGATGGAGGTGGGAATACCTGGCCGTTCCTGCGCTTCAGGAGTGATCTTATAATACACTGGGTGTGGCGGGCAGCGCGGCGCGTTTCGGCAATAGTGCCCCTCCGAATCTTGTCGTTGCCCCGCTAAGCCGGAGGGGGTGGAAGAGGACTTTCTCGCGGCACGGTTCGTTCTCTTGAAACGTACCCGCGCTGCTGCATCGAGCAGTTGGTGGGGCCCGCATTCCGATGAGTCGCGACGCGGCGTAATAGTATTATGCAACTAGTTTTAAACGTTAAGCATTGCATGTTAACCGTTGTTGCGTTAGTACATGCTTTGCAAAAGAGCAACGGAGCAAGTTTTCAAATGTGTACGCATTCAATAAAGTTGCATGCGTAATTTTGTTTGTATAACAGCATTATAAATTTATAAAAGAATCAAAGTTAATTGTTGGAAACAACTTTATTTTGACCTCTCGGGAAGTTGACATCCGTTCGAAAAAATACTGCCACCTTCCCGCGAATCGTTCGCTGCGAATAAGTGATGTCGCAATTATTCGCGACGTAGACGATTGATAGTACGTCTGTGTGATAAGAATCCATTTTATGAACGATTTATGGCAGCGAAAAAGGTAGTTTATAATGCTGGTATATACGCTACTTTTTGTAAAACAGTATTATAAATTTTTTGGAGAATCAAAATTAATTTTTGGAATAAATTTTGTTATGACACTCGGGTATTTGATAAAACAGTGGGGGTGCGTAAAAACAGTGGTCTGCTGTTCAGTTTACCGTCACCTCCTTCAAAGATGTTTAGTTTATAAGCATTATTGTCGACCTTTTTCGTTGCGTTCATTTCCATTTTATCATATGTATTTTAAGAGATATTGAGATAACTTGGTCGATTTTTTTGCGCCTCGTGTTTAAGGGATATTGTAACGAGCGCGCGCGTTAGTGGGGAGAGTGCTAAGTGACCTTGGGTAGTTGATGTTACATTCAAAATATAAATACGAGTCTCAAAGGATTATAAATAATGCTAAAAAAATTTTTATCTGACATATGACAACATGTATATCATTGGATTTGTCTTTTTATGCTTGTCATGATAAACTAAAAAAATATGTATAGGTTTCTTTTTTTTTTCCTAGGGCTTTTATCCAGCCGACAGCCGGTTGCCCTTTACGTCCCGAATGGACGCATATTCGACCATACACTAGACAAACACTCTTGCGGACTCCTCTGATCTGGGGTCAGCAGAACGCGAGGCCCTCCGCGACAACACACACAAAGTCAAGGGACAAACAGCCATGCCCAAGGCGGGACTCGAACCCGCGACCCTTCGGACCGAAGCGCTGAGTCGGTACTCGCTCTTAGCCACCTCGGCCATCCAGGTCGGCATTATAGTTCCATGTGAAAAAAACAATGTTACCTCAGTATCTCAATAAATACAAGTGATAAAATGGAAATGAATACTAACATCAATTAGTCCCATTCCCTCATGCACTTCCGTGAAAACTGCGTTGCAATTACTTCAACTGTTCAAAAATTACAGGATGTGCTAAAGATATGTGACTCACTCTGTATAATTCTCTTACACCATGCAGTAAACCAAACAGTCAACCACAGTTTTTCTCAATGTAAAGTACCTGTGACAAGAATAAAATTGTTACAGTACCAAAAATTAACTTTGATTCTCCTACAAATTTTTAATGCTGTTATAAAAAAATAACATATGCAACTGATTTAAAGTGTTGCTTTATTGCATCCATACCTATTTGAAAACTTGCTCCTAACCTTGCTTGTTTTCAAGACATGTACAATGCAATAAAGTGTAACATTATAAACTAGTTGCATAATATACTATTGTAATCGTGATGAATAAAGTGTAGAGATTGCACTGCTACAATAAATAAAATAATGTTTTCTACATTGTGGAGGGTTATTGGTATCTATTCCTTTGTTTATTCATTTATTTAATTAAGTTATTAGTTAATTAATTACTTGGCAAAATAACTGCAGCAAGGAATACTGAAATGTATAAAACTGCATCATTAGGATGTTTTTTTTATCTTTGTCTTAAAAGTCAATACTGAAGTGCTGAAGTGAAAAGAATATACGTAAACAAGTCCATGAAAAATTCTTCATTATTAATGAAACAGATATAATACTTCTTGATTTCTTTCCAAATTGTAATGGTGTTCAGGTTATAAAGTTCATTTTCTGCTTTATAATTTTGTAGGTTGTATCATGCAGAAACAGTACGCAGCCTTAGCAGTCATTATAAGACAGAAGAGCCTTTGCCAGAAGAATTACTTGGCAGTCTTGAACAGTTGCCACGACTTTTAGCTGGTTATGAATTGTGTTGGCAATTGTACTATTCTGCTCTTGACTTAAAATTGCACACATCGTAAGTATGCTCCAACGGTGTACTTTTAGTTATTTATATAGACTTCAGTGCGTTGTTAAATGTTAATTCATATACTTGCCAGTAAACTCTTCTCAGTCATTTGCTCCTCAGCTCAGTCATTTGCTGCATCTAAGACTTTTGATCCACATCTGTGTAAGCGTTTGGTCTATTTGAATTTTCCAGTTTTATGTTTGTTGATAGGTTATTTGGTTCCTCTCTATTTCTTATTCGCCTCCTCTCTATTTCGCCAATGGCAATCACTTTACTCGACGAGCCTGGCCATCGGTCAGTGCACTGGCTGAGTAACGGGGGTCACACTTCTCCGTTCCTGCACAGTGGCAGCGTTACCCTTTGCACGTGCGCATATCTAATTTGCTCGTAGGGGATGCTTGCCTTGCTGCGTCGCAGCTGGCCCTATTCAGTGGCCGAATTATAGTCTCCTTAAAAACCTAAGTGTGGGCCATCGCTTCGCCTTTACACTTAATTTTCGATAATCGTTGAGAAGCGCGACAGCGCGCGCCGCTACTTCTCCCGTGCCGCGTCTCTACGCTCATCAGCGAATTATCAGTGGCCGTCCTCGCACTCAGCTATTGTCACAGCATAAACGTCACTCCTTGAGCTGGGTTCGGCTAGCGCCCGTGTCCCCAACTCCCCCTCGCGTCCGCCGCGCCTCCACCATAAATCTGTCTGGGCCGGCGCGCCGACCCAATAAAAACACCGCGGGCGCCCAACATGAGACAATCATAGGGCGCCCGCGAAAATAAACAGAAAAGCATAGAACACTATCAAAACAAAACGGAAGAGCTCCACCCGGAGCAGACCGTTCAAACAAAAGGCATCAGCACGCCGGCGTCGCCTCGCGAGCACGTGGCCAGCTCTCCCGATTCGTCGTGGACCGCACGAGGAGTGTCTGTTGTCAGAAACGCCCTCTCTTCTGCACGTGCGACCTAGAAAACTTTTCATCTCCATTTCATTGTATTACATTTGTAACGTGATTCATCACAATATCTAATAATAAAATTAACTTCTTTCCTTTTGAATAATCATTCATCCAAAGAAGGATAATAAATATGAAAATTAAGAAATATTCTCATGTGACAATTTGCGCTCACCATTTAACATAGACTTGGTAACCGTTGGACCATTTAACACTTGGTAACCGTTGGACTAGAATGAAAGTTAAAAAGACGGCTACTCGAAAGTGGAAATATGAAGTATTCTTGAACCGGGTATGTTATTGTAAAAATTTTTTTAAACTACCATGTACATAAGGGAGCATGGCTTTACTCTTTTGAAAGTACATATACCTTAGTTATTAAATAATTTAAGAATGTACAGCAACATCAACAGAAGCATCCCCGCTGGTGGGAGAATTCCCCCGCAAGCCGACGTGTATATCGGTGCAGGATCTCTCCATCCCGTCGAGATGGGTTGGTCTACATCCTGACGGGGGATGCACAGAAGGCTTTTAAGTGTGTTCTCCATTTTTCTTCTTCTTGCTTCTCGTTTGATGCCATCCGTATTCGTTTTCACTCTTTTCTCTTCCTCACTGCCCTTCTCGGTATGCTGAACTCACCCATGCGTTTGCCGTGCATGGCGACTCGTGTTGAAGGGAATGGGTGACCTGGGAGTTGAGGAGTCTGTGTATGCGTTTCCGACTCGCCTTGACGCTGGTTTCTTGTGGGTAGACCCGCTCTAGCCATGTTCGCCACACGAACACCGGTGAGCCCTAGTGACTGTGGGGAGGTCTATAAATCTTGTAGGTCCTAGTACACTTTATTTGGCCTCGGACTCTTCTTGACGGGCAGTCGGGAGATAACCCACTCCCGATCAATCGGCTCGCACTAGGTCTTGTACTGAACTCCAGGGTGAGCGGGGGATCCACGGCGATGCAACGCTGTGATATTCCCCATTATATGGCCGTGTCCACCCAGGTACCCCAGTGGGGTGTACCATTGTTGGACTCCATGGTGGGTTGGGAGCACTGAGACGAATCAGCTTCAACTCTATGGAGCATAAGACTAACCCCTTGCCCTCTTGTAGAAGGAAAAGGTACCATTCTCTTCGAAGTACGTACCGACGACCATATTGAAAAGATCTCAAAAAGTAAGCAGATTGCCGGGTTCCAGGCGGAAGAGACCACTGACTCTACCCTTAATCTACCTAAGGGAGTGGTCAACCACGATGATTTCGCGTCTGAAACCGAAGAGGAACTTCTATCTTTCTTTAAGAGTCAGTGCGTCAGGGAGGTGTTAAGGATCAAGAGGAAGGCAAATGGGTGAGAGATCCCCACTCCTACCTTGATCCTGACTCAATCTCCCTTCCATCCTAAAGAGGATTAGCTGTGGTTTTTGTAATCTGCTCTCTTTTGTTTCTGTAGATTTCCCTGAAGTGACATCGCCCCTGCAAGGTGGGAAAACAAAAATTCCCTTCAAATTCAACACACTTCCCAAGAAAGCTACGCAGACAAAGTTGAAGCCCCAAGAATCCACTCAGCCCCGCATGAAGGATGATGGCACTCGGCCCTCTGGCCCGGACCCGCTTAAAATTGACCGATCTTCTAAACGCCGCCAATTACTCCGACTCCCGAGACTCGCTCTGAGCGATTTCTTAGCCTGTCGGGCAGTGCCTAGGAGTAGTCTGCCTCTGAGGAAACTTCAGTCGGGGTGTACACTCGTCCCTTCGGGCAGCAGAGGCCGAAACGGAAAAAAGAAAAGATTCCTCTTAATGACCTCTTAAACTCTACTACGGCTCTCTTATCCTAAAACTCCTGTTGTCCCGCTATACGCCTTCAATTTTTTGTTTACAAGAAACCTCTTTTCCCACGAAGCCCCTTGTCCTTTCGCGGTTTTACTCCATGTAGGGTTGATGTCGACGACGGCCTCCGTGTTCGCAGCGGAGTTGTTATTTTGATTCACGACACTTTCTGCAGAAGTCCCTCTTCAGATAGACCTTCAAACAGTGTGTATGTGCAGGTATATCTCCCATCCCTCACACTGTTGTGGGTGATGTAACGCCCACAGTCGCCTTTGGAGCCCATCCCGTTCTTGTCAAAGGGGTGTTTTTGGAATCTGTCATCACCACTAATCTGGTGATTCTCAATACTGGTGAACCAACACATTTCGCTATAGCTATGATCTCGAGCACGGCTATTGATCTAGCACTTTGCAGTCCTTCACTCACGACTGCTATGCAGTGGACCATATTAGATCTATATGGAAGCGACCATTTCCCCACTGTTGTTTACAACGATCAACTTCGTCGTGGTTATACTCCGCCCTCAATGTATCGTGCAATGTGCTGACTACTCGACATTCCAAAATAATGTTAACCCGTCGGATGGTCCCTTCGACAATGTGAATGAAATGACTGCACATTTTAATAGCGCTGTACTCTTTGCTGCTTCTATTGCAATATCTGAAATCAACCGGTAAACCGCGACACTCTTTTGTCCCGTGATGAAATGTGAACTGCTCTAGAGCGGTCAGTGTTGGTAAAAAAGAATGGGCACGATTCAAACACTATCCAACTGTGGATAACCTCACCGAATAAAAAATATGCAAGGCTATGAGAGCAATTTTAGAGAGCAAAAATGCATCACGGAGAGCATACGTCTGCTCAATTGCCACACGCCACCACGCGTGGTATGGAAAAGAATTCGCCAGATAAAAGGACACTTCACCAAATACGGTGCCAGGTCTCCTTAAAAATGGAGAGATAATCACTTCTCTAAATGTGATTGGAGAGAAAACTGGCCGTGCACTCTGAACACATGTCTAGTTCGTTTACTTAACTACGCTCTTGAGTCTTTGGATCAAAAAGAGGATGGAGAGTCGTCCGTTTGAATTTTCTTGCAGAGCGTCTGCCGATTACAACGTCCCTTTCTCTACGTCGGAATTGCGCTCTGCTCTCGCTTTGGCGATAAGAACTGCCCCAGGTCACGATGAAATACACAACCAAATGCTGCAGCATCTTCCAGATGTGGCGTTGCAATTTCTCCTCTGCCTTTATAATCGCATCTATGAAGATCTCACCATCCCTGAAGTGTTGCGAGAAGCCATGGCTATCGCAGCTCTAAAGGAGGGAAAGGATCGGTCGTTCCCATCAAGCTACCGTCCTCTCTTTCTTAACAGCGTTTGCAAAGTGCTGGAACAGATGGTAAATCAGCGTTTGGTCTGGTCTTTGAAAGCAGAAATCTGCTCACACCAATCCAGTGCGTATTCAGGAAACACCGAAAAACACTGGACCTTCTCGTCGCCTTGGCAACTGAAATAATCATTATCCTTTGTCCTGAGACCACCGATGTATTTGATATGGTATTTGATTAGAATATTATTTAGTAGCCGTAGTATTTGATATTGAAAAGGCCTACGACACCACTTGGAGGTACGGTATTCTGCGAACCTTGCACTCGTGGGGATTTAGGGGAAAGCTCCCCCTATTTCTCAAAGAATTCTTATCGAATAGATCTTTCTGATTTCGCATTGGTAACAAACTGTACCCTCTTGAAAACGGCATCTCCCAAGGGTCGGTGCTAAGTGTCACTGTTTGCCTTGCCATAAATAGCATAACGTCGCTCGTGCGAGAACCTGTAAAGGCATCGCTGTTTATGGATGATTTTGCCCTCTTCTGTTCATCCGGCAGCATCAGTATGATCCAGAGGCAACTTCAACTGGTGCTGAACAAGCTCCACGAGTGGAGCATGTCAACAGGTTTTACGTTCTCTCCCAAAGCTACTGGTGTGCACTTCTGCAGGATATACCACTTGCATAGCAATCGAGTCCTTTATTTGGGAGGAAATCAGCTTCCATTCGCCGAATCTGCTAGGTTCGTGGGGCTCTTTTCACAAACCCATCATGTGGCGCGCCCGTATCCGCTCAATACAAACTAGACGCGTTTCCCTTTTAATCTTCTTCGTATGCTGAGTGGTACGTCATGTTGAGCCGACCGCATTACCCTCCTGCGGTTATATAGATCACTCATCCGCTCAGCCTTGGATTACGGTAGTGATGTGTTTTTGCTTCTCAGCCCCTTCCACCCTCCGACGCATCAACAGCATACACCACGCTGGTATCCGCCTCTCACAGGCGCATATCGCACCAGCTGTGTCGAGTGCCTTCTAGCCGAGGCTGGGTAGCCAACCTTAAAAAGAAGGCGGGATATTCTATTAGCGTCTTATGGTGCTAAAGTATCAGGACTCTTTAACAGTCCTTGTCGCCGAATAATTATCCTAACTATGAGTCCTCATATATTTATCGAACATCGCTACCCTAGCCCAGAGGTATTCAATTGCGAAATCTTATGCGGAAACGGAATGTCGATCTTCCCACTCCCATGAAACCCCTAGTGACCCGATTCTCCCCTAGAAACTCCTCCGCCCCCAATATTAACCTCAGACACTCCAATCTCCCCAAACTACTAGTCCTCTTGTTTACCAGATGCAGTTTCAGGAAATGAGAGAAGTCTATCCGGATCATATATTCTTGTACACATATGGTTCATCGTACAATGAAGCAGAGGTATGTAATTTTATTGTATCAGGACCACCAAATCATATCGACTTCATTCTCAGTGCGGTATATTCACTACCGAAATGTATGCAATACTTGAAGCTCTAAAATACATCGAGTCAGCGACGTTGCGGCGAGCAGTTGTGTTCTTATTCTCTCAGCTCTCTTCAAGCTGTCGTCCGTTCTTCCTCAGGCTACCTGACGAAATTATTTCAAAATCTGATACGTTTTCTGTCTCGCCACTATGATGTGGTACTTAGTTGGGTTCCAGGCCATGTGAGAATTACAGGGAATGAGCTGGCTGACCAAGCGGCGAAATCGGCGACGCGGAAAACTCATATTGACATCCTTTCTGTACCACTGTCTGATGTTAAGGCTTACCTGAAACGATCCGGTTTTAGAGCGTGGCAAAGAGAGTGTCACAACACCACTTTTAAACTAAGTGCAATGAAGGATTCTATTAATTCCTGGCGTTCTTCATCCCGCTCTTCTAGGCGTGAGGAAGTCATCTTAACCCGCCTTTGTATCGGACACTGCCGCTTCTCTAATGGTTTCCTGCTTCGATGTGAAACTCCTCCTATCTGTAATGCAGGACGGTTCTTTCTGTAGAACACGTCAGCGTGCATTGTACGGAAGTTATTGGAAGTCGACGAAGACATGGCCTGCCTGGGCAAGTCGCTACGCGAGGTCCAATTTGAGAGATAAGGGCAATGTTTTATGTTTCTTAGTCCCCTTACAGCCCGTTTTATGGTATATGATATTTTTTACGTGTTCGTTTTTTAATACTTTCCTTTTGCCTTATCTTGTATATTTGGCCGGTCACCCAACCACGAACCCGCGAGTCTCGAATGCGCGTAACCTTCGTGACTTCACAGAGCGTAGTAAACGCATTCGACTAGCGCCGCCGGCTAGTAGAGTTGGTTTTGTTGTTACTGATTCCGGGCTCGTAGAAAGTTTGTCATTAGTCCCGTGAGTGTAGTGCATGTTTTTCCTTAGGAGGTGACCTGTCGGCTTGCGGGGTTTTCCCGCAACCAGGTGTCTCCCATGAGCGGGACACGACCCCAGCCGGGACAAGCTCTAAGCTCCCCCCGGTTTCTCGGCATGTGTGCACGTTAGTGTAGTGTAAAGAGAGGACACCTAAGAGGTAGGAAAGATACTCCGTGGCCTGTTCGTTAGGGTACTGCTCGGGCATTCGCCTGATGTTGATCGCAGAAACCACGGAAAACTACCTATCAGAGCAGCTGGTTTCTAGAATTCTCCTCTGGATAATGACTGAGTTCGATCTAGCTGCCATGAGTGTCAAAAATCCTGCAACCGTCGGGACTCAAACCTAGGACCTCTCGGTCAGAGGGACTGCAGTGACATCAGTTGATGCCCTGAACCATCTCTCCCTGAACCTCTTTTTCAAAAGAGGGCATGTCTTAAAAAAAATAAAAAAGACAAAGCCAAAATCACACACCAGAAAATAATAATTGAAGATATTTAAGGAAGGAAGGAAGAAAATAAGAGAAGAAATAGACAGAAAAAGAAGGAATAACCTAGAGAGGGTGTGGGAGGACACCACCACATCCCTCCCACAATAAGAACACACTTTACACTTATGTGACTAATGACTACAGCAGTTAACATGCTCGGAAACATGAAATAATAAATCAATCAACCAAAGTGTTGCCTATTATTAGAAAACATCATCACCACCACTGCCACCCCCACCCCCAGATGGTTTGACACAAAAATTATTTGTAACATCCAATCCCATAAAGTCCAAGTTTTTCCTTTAACCCTTAAGGGCCAAGAATTGAAATAATAATATTTTGTATTTATTTAAATACTTCTCTAGAAAGGACAATAACACATTTATAAATTTCTCGAACTAATAGTTAATGTATAACATAATGTTGCATATATGCAATTTTGGGACAATAGGGTATATCAATTTAACTTGATATAAAATGGCTGAAAAACATTTTGAATGAAGATTAACATTGCATCTTTTACATTTGTAAATTGTAGTGCTTTTGCACAAATTTCACTTTCTGGCTTTGTTTTCCTCTATAATCAAGTGCTCTACATTCTGATTGATTGGTGGTTCTGGCATGTCTGCTGCTAAGGTCATTAGTCCCGGAAGTGCAGTGCACGTTTTATCATGGGAGATGGCAGTGATCCCCCCCTGGATAGTGAGATCAGGCGCCGACCTTCCTGTTGGCTTGCGGTCTTCACCTCAACCAGGTATCCCCCTCCAGCAGGGCACCACTTCAGCTGGGACATGCTCTTAGCTCCTGACAAGTGTAGTTGTGCAGTGCATGTAAGTGTAAGTAAGGGGTGAGGGTAGGTAGAGGAAGGAAAGACGTGTGCAATCCATGGTCTGTTTGTTAGGGTAGAACTGCTTTGACCCTCATCTGTTGGAGAAACCACAGAAAACTGACAAACAGAACAGCCAGCTGCTAGAATTCTCCTCCAGACAGTGACTGAAATCCTTCTAGCTTTGTAGCGAATGTTGAAAACCCTGCCACCATCACGACTCGAACTTTAGGGCCTCTTGTTCAAGAGGCATTGCAGTGACATCAATTGATGCCTTGAGCCTCCTAAGCCAGTATCCCTTCATCATCATAACATACTTTAAGTGGAGAAACATTTGTGGGTGTGAATCAAAATGGGATATTTCAAATACCTGTGTATTCATTGACACATTACTGCATTCTTTCTTTTGCGTAGTCTTCAGATTTCATTAGGGTCATGGCTACGTAAGAGAGCAATTCTAGATGTGATATCTTTTCTTCACAATATTATATAGTTTCCTTAAGTTGACAATTGAAATGTCAATCAAGTTTCCTTCTCTCTCTTCCAGAATACATTTTCCTCATCTGTCATTTTGCCAACATTAAAAGGAATGTACTCAGCAACAATCATATTTGAAGTGTTAAGGTCATCATTTTCCAACACTAAATCTGTGTCATATAACACTGCAGAAAGCTAAATGTATACTGAGCAAATGAACAAGAAACATCATGTAACAATGCAGGATAAGACACTTTCCAAGATGAGATAATTATATCCGAAATGGAAATATGAAACAGTAAATTACATGTCTATTCCTCAATGCTTACGTAGGAATTGCATTTGTTCCATCATGTTCAGACCATAGACTTATTACTAATCCCAAATTTGCATAAATGCAACATTATTGTAAATTCTCAATAATAAGCTATGTAATAACTTAAATAAATTAAATTATAATTAATAAATAAATTTAATAAATTATTCTTAAACTAACAATTTTAAGAAATAATTCCCTAAGTCAAATTGTAAAGGTTTTATACTAAGTTATGTATTTCTGGAACATATTTCTTGAAATGTTTAAATTACTGTGTTTTCACCTCATGTTCTTTGGACTTTCTGTGAACAATGTTTTTGTGTATTTGTTCAACAGGAAAGACTTTTGGCTTGATATTGTTCGGGAGCTGTGGCCACAATATTCCATGTTTCCATTGGACAAAAGAGATGCTCATCCTTGTTCTTTTAGTGCAATATTCTCTGAAGAGTGGGCAGCAGCATATTATTGTCATTTGTGGGCTCGAGTAGTGGCTGCTGATGTATTCAGTGCATTTCAAGAAGCTGGTTTGGAGAATACAAATGAGCTAGCAAGTGTTGGAAAAAGGTGAGGGATTAGCAGGAAAATAAAGGTAGTACCAGGAAGGCATTATAGTAATTTATAGATCTAGAGAGTGAAATAGATTTTAATTTGCATGTGAAAATATGTGGGCTAACCTTCTTAAATTAATAAATCTACAGTATGTATTATAACATAAAAGGGCCCGTTTTAACAGCCCTTAAGAATAACAGCTTTTAAGAATAGGGGACCCCCTGTTTAAAGGCACGTTTGTTAAAAAAACTAAACTCATCACTGAGTGACTTTCTTGCATGAACCAGCAACATTCCGTATTATAAATATTATCCAATAATGCATGACACATCAGTCCAATATGCCTTGAACAACATTTGTGCATAGTTTAATCATACATAACTTTTTTATGTTTTTTATTTTGTTTAAAAAAAAATAGTATTGAATATTTTTTAAGAACTATCACGGGTCCTAGGCCCAGGGGGCCTATGCGTTAACATAGGTCTGCATACAAGTGCAAATTGGTGTGGGTGTACATATACAAACACAACAATGTCCTTTATTTAAGTTTTTTTAAGAAAGTAATTGGTGTATGTTGAACAGGATGCGATCAACATTCTTATCTCTTGGAGGAAGCTGCCATCCAAGTGAAGTATTTCGTAGATTTAGAGGGAGAGATCCATCACCTAACGCCCTTTTGTGGTCTTTGGGGTTGAAGAAACAAACAACTGGAATACCAGTGGAATCAGTAGCTTGAAAATATTTTCCTGTTCTGTATTGTAAGAACCTTGTATGCATGTAATAAAGTTGTGGTTTTTATTTTGTTGTATTTTATTTTCAGCACCCTGCTAGTCAAGGTTTTAGAAAACTACTCCACTCATCTCACTATCCAAAATTGCTTGTGAATTATAGGTATGTTTAGAATTAGTATCACCTCCCATCCAGAGTGACAAGTCTCTTCATCCTTGAACAACAAACGGTACAACAAAACAGATTAAAGATGTGAATTTTTTTCTAATCACTCCCACTTTGTTTGGTTAGGAGGCTCTCAAGTGTTGGCTCTAGTGTTAGTAGAATAGGAATTGAACTATATATAATACTAGTTGGACCCTCAAAAACATTCTGCACTTCCACACGTCTGTGTTTTAAGTGAAAATAGCTTCAAACAGGAACTCAACTGACCATTTCTGACAGCTCAAGCAATGGAGTAAGGGAACCCTTCAAAAATGAAATAGGATGTTCAGAGCTCATTTTGTAGATATGATATAAGAATATTAACTTAAAGAAAACAAGGTGTTAAGGGTCTAGGATGCGTTGTTTCCATGTTATGGTGGTGTGTGTTGCACGAGTATGCTGGTTTCCTTACATCAAAATCTGTGAACTTTTTTTTTTTTTTTTGATGCAGGACTGGGGTGTAATTTCTTATATGGCAGAAGCACTCTCAGTGTTCTGTGTTGATGGCTTCTTGAAAAATGGTACTAAACTGTCATATTTCCTAAATGCATTATATTCACAGCATATTACATTATCTCTACCAATAATACACGGAACTATGGAATTTTGTGACACTACTAGTTGGATTGTTTTTCATCATTTACATATTCATTATTTACCAACTATAACCATTTACTAATAATGAAACATCTTCACTTAATCTTCCCAATAAAATCAACTTTTGTATCCTTATAATTACATGAAAATTATGACTAACATGAATTCATAAAAGAGGTTTTGGGTTGGCAAAGAGAAGCTTCATACACAAACTTTTATTTATTGAAACAATCAGAAAATACACTATACATATTCTTTGACTTTGACCTGAGCGAAAAATCTCCAAAATTGAATGTGTGATATTTTGTTAGAAAACAACTTCACACATTGGAACTACTGGAAGTTAAAAATGTGAAATGTTAATTAAAATTACCAGGAACATGTCTGTAAAATCATATCTCCATTGAACATCAGGGTACAAAGTTTTATAACAATTGAGGCATCCCCTGAGGGAGGGAGCTAACCCACAAAATCAAAAAATCTAAGTTTTTGACACTTCCAATATCCTTTTTTCATATTTTGTTATAAACATTGCCCATGTGTATCTTAATCCCTTTCAATATTTATATTGATATTTTAAAAGTTGAAACAACCATTTCATTCAATTTCTGTGAGAAAAGGAGCTAGGCCACATTCTCACATTATGTCATCAATAATACCAACACTAGCACTAAAACATCAAATGTGTTAATCACATCACACAAGAAGTGAATTGGAAGAGGAACAGTGGGAATGAATATGTTAGTGGCAAGACAGAGAAAACAATACCTGAGAACAAACAAGTCCTAGTTGTAAAGGTGCTTTACGTTTGATATGACTAACTACAAATGCGAACACTGCACGATAATGGATGATGAAATACTTCCAATGTTTTTCCTATTTAGGAAACTCAAGGACTTCAACATACAAAATGCATATTTTAGTGGTCTCATTGCAAGAAAAGAATGCAGTCAAACTTACAGAAGGTTGGAGTAATCTCAAAAGTAATCAGTCAATAGTTTAATGAAACCACCTTACCTTTAAGGTGATAAATCGTCTGTATAATACTTCTGGAAATGCTAAATCATATTTTCAATTAAATAAGTTTATCTTAAAGATAAGGAAAACCTCCCTTTTATTATACAAATAAATGATAAAACAAACCACACTCAATTTTCCTCATTTCCATACCCTTGTGGATTAGCTCCCTCATTGGGTGCCTCAATTCATTGAATATTACTTCCACACATAAATACATAATATGAGCTTTTAAAAAACACCATCTTACTGAAAATAACACATGCTGTAATATTTCAAATTTTATATCAAAACTGACATCCCGAACTCCTTAACAACTCCAAAAACTACATTTCAACTAAGGAGGCAGTCTTCTTAGGCCTCACCATCAGTCCAGTGAATCTTTTATCTTATCACCAAAGATAGGTATTCAATGTTTTATGAATCATTTACAAGAAATAAAACTGTAAAGTTACTTTATATTCTGCATTTAAAATTGTGTTCATTTTTATTTCTTCTCCAGAAGCATAACCAAAACGCAAAAATGTTATACAATTTTATAGTACATGAGTAGTGGAAAGAATACCAAATTAGTATTACAATTTACAAATCAAATTAATATTTATCTACAATATAACAAATATGAGAACTAAACCTTAAAAATTTAATTTGTTTAAGTTACATTTATTGTTGGTGTAGTAAAACTTGCTTTTTGAAACAGTTTATTACTAACCAAACCAGTGACTTCCCATGCAGTCTCGAGTCCATTCTGTCTGACAGACCCAACACCAATGGAAACCGCACTGTGGTCGAGTGCACACCATATGCATGCATCCACCATCACGTTCTGTTGGTGTGCGGCATTTGGGACATGGTTTAGTTGACACTTTAATAGTTACTTTGGTGGCATCATCCCATCGAGCCTAAAACAATGTATCAATCTCAATTAATATGCATGCAGGAATAATACTAGCAAAGACTGCATACATTTCAAAAATAAAAAAGTTACCTTATCAGCCCGGCCTGGATCAACAGAATACTGGCAATCTCCTTTGAGTTCTGAAGTTCCTTCTCCGTCAGGCACACAATCTCCTATGTGGTAGCCTTGCAAACATTGACGGCAAAATACAAACTGTAAGAAACGAATGTGCATAAAAATGCTATTTTTTAGACTTTGCAAATCTGCTTTTAGCTCCTTACAATGCTGTGACCAAAACTAACATATTGTTATATTTACCTGAATCTAAAACAACTATTTTTTTTTTTTTTTCATCAGTTGGAGAGCAATTCATCACCTCTCTATGAACTTTTCTTTCTTTTGGCACATTATTTGTTAAGAGTGGGTGCGAGAGCCACAACTGGCTACCTCAAATGATATTTATGATTTAAAAAAGTTGATATACTGACTGAATATTAAATTCATGTGAATTATATAAATAATATTGCCAATAGGTAAATGTAATTACAAAAAGACCAAAACTAGTTGGTGAAAAATGTTTGAAAAGCAAATTTTTTAAGATATCTACATAAAAATACTACTTTTCTCATTTCAAAGTGATCATTCATTTAGAAAGGTACTAGATATTTACCCCACAACCATTTATGCACGTGATGCGTTTGCAGTCTGGATCTGCCAAGATTCCCATTCCACAGCCAGGTTGAGGGCACAATACGCCTCCAGCTTGTAGAACATATTCCTCAGCACCAAATCTTTGGTACTGAGCATACTATTATAGGGAAAAAAAGACTAGTTACCTTCTGAACTTTAAATGCAATTGGTAAAACTTCAATTACTTGATATGCTGTGATAAAACACCTCCAAAAATTATATTATACGTATATTAGTCATCAGTGACTTAGCTAGGTTCTCAAAGGCTCGGGTGGAGGTCTAAATGGGGCCCCAGTGATTGCTAACTGTGAAATAAGGAGTATATGTATGCTTTACGTTATATATTAGATTTAAGCAGCAAATAAATTACTCTTTTCAAATGGCAATGAGTTTCTCATTCCAGACCCCTTTTCCGAAAATGGGTTCATAAAATTTTTGAATGTAAAATAGACAAAATAAAACAAGCAACAATAGAGATTGAACACATCTTGTATAGACAAATAAAATAATATCTTTTATATATGAAAATCAACTTTTCATGTATCTGTTCTGTAACTGTTACCAGTTTTAAATGTTTACAAACCAAAATTTTATGAATCCGTTCTTAGATATAGGCCTTGATCGCGCTTTAGGTGTCAGACAAGTAGCTCAGCTTATTACAAATACATAGATGAAGCAGCAGATGCACTGAGTATACCCTCTCTTTCAACCATTGACCCTCCAGTATATTTTTTGTTCTTGTTCTTGTCATTTCTTGAAATAATACACCCCCCATTCAATTGCAGCAATTGTAAAGAATAATCATAATTACAAATTTTGGTGATGAATAATTTGTTACATATTTTTTTTAGCACAGGATACTATCTAAATATTTTTGGAAAGGAACCCTATCTTTATTGGGTTGACAGGGGTTTTCATTTGGGACCCTGACATAGGAGTCTAGAATGCCCCTGCTAGTAATAATATATCTATATTGTTATAATCAATCCCATTAAATATCCGTTGAAATCGAACACTGACACTAAATATTTACCACAAACCTACCTGCTGTGGTGTCAACAGTCTAAAATGATGGACTTCTGTAATAAAAGAATTCTCACAACCAGCTGGACATGCAAGAGTGTAACCATATTCAGGATGAGACCAAAATTGTCTTTCCTGCAGCCGTGATGAGCAATATGTGCGAAAACAATCCAAACAAGTCACATGCCGAGCATCACATGGAAAGACAAGTACTGGGTCACTGGAAATCAAATCAGTATTTTATTTTCATCCTACTTTGTGATATGCAAAGGTATTCCAAAGTATTAATGTAGTAACTACTTGAGGAATAACAAGCAACAAATTTGATTTCTTGATGTAAAAGTCTTAAAAACTGTAAAATAAAATAATATTTCCTATTCTATGATATTTGCAAGCATTGTGACGTAACTACACAAAGAATTTTGTTAACTGTTCAAATTCTACTCTAATTAGAAAAATCAAGCTTACCTAACATCTGTACAAGCTAAACAAGGTACTTCATATATATTTGATCTTATCAAATACAGTGGCACTGCGGAGTCATTTTCTCCTTGAGATGGATGATCAGCACATTTGAAATAAAATTGAGCAAAGGTAAGTCCATCACTATTACCAACCTAGAAAGAAACCAAGATCAGCTGAATAAAGAAGCAAACATAAAGATCATACATTTTTTTTTGACCTAACACATATTACTCTTAAAATTAGTAAAACATTTTCAGTAGAATTAGAAAATGTTAGATGATTTTGATTTTGAAAAATTCTTTATTATCCTTATAAATTAGTATCGTATATTATTTTCTTGAAAATTTTATATAAATTATTATTAACACATATGCTACAAGAAATACGTCTTACACATGTTTCATTCTCGCAAACTCCTGAAATTTGTTTGTCTTTCAATACATCATCCCAATTCTGTGGATCTCGATCTACAATGAAAGCTCCACTTCCACAAGAAAGACATCGCACTCGTAACTTTCCAGTTTGCATGTTTTTACATGGAGAAGAACAATATACAAAAAAATGAGCCTTAATTCTTCTCAACTCTGAAAAGAGAAAAAGTCTGAAAGTGTAATCAGTATATTTTTACAATTAAAAATGAATTCCCAGGATGATATTTAAACAATATATATTAACAATGTTGAAAAGATTTAAACTTGACACTTGGATCTAGTATAATCACCTTCCTCATCATGTAAATCATCACGCTCTGGTCCAGTAATCTGCAAATCAGTAAGGGTTTCACATAATGGTTTTGATGCTTCACTTGAATGTTCTTCATGAACATTTACTTTATTTGCAGTGACATGTGCTCGCACAGCATGAAGTATACTCTGCTGCCCTAAATCACAGTCCTAAAAATAATTAAAATGCCGAAGTAAAAAATAAATATTGGAATAACGCAAATTAAATCATGTGTATACCTCAATAACAATGGAATCATCAAGTTCTTTGCCTGCAAAAATTATTTTGACTTCTTCTGGGGTCAAGCCTAATTTGGGAGCAATTATTTCTTTCACATTTTTTATATCCCACTTTGGATCAAGATCAACAGATAACGTATTCCCTGTATTAGTTTTCACATAAATGCTAAGACTATTCGCAATAGTCTTTTTACCAAATGACAACAATTGCAGCATACTTTGTATAATACTTCTGAGAAGATCGACAATAAAACTCATTGTGGTAAACTTTTTTCGCAACTTTCGATTTCTGAAAGGAAATTCGTATGTTAATGAGAATAGTGAAAAGGAATTAATTCATCACGCAGTCCCTAAGATTTTTTAAAATTCATGTCACTATCGCGAAAAGAAACTCCTGTCCTCCTCCCTTATCATGAGTTTTTGGCAGCATTTGTCAGAATCCAATGCATTTGTATTTCACAAGTTTTGAAGTCATTTGAAGCTCGAGTCTACCAAGATATTGGTTTTCTTCGGGGAAACTACCCGCAGGGTTTATGACACTTTATAGCCAGTTCCTTTAATGACTGCGCAGAACATTGCTCTTGTAATGACAGCCGGTAATTAACAAATATTTTTTTCAATTACGCGCAAATTGTGGCCACAGCGATTTCGATTTCAACGAACATCGCTTATCACCAGCTGATCACTGAATAATATTCACTTCAATATTCACTGGATCAGTCCTCCAATGCATACACTCCGATTTAAACTAGTGGTACTAGATCATAGGCTGGAAGGACGGGGACATTGTCATCGAATAGGGAGCTCCAATACCAAAAATTTGTCTTAACAAAGCTTCTCATTGGAAGAATTTGTCCCACTCTCCGTCCAGCTCGTGACGTTGAAGTGCAACTACGTTTAAATTGGAGAATACTCTTTGCTGTTGCCCAGGATCGTGAGCGGGCAAACGAGACGTGAGGTAGGGTGTAGAGAGGGAGGGGGAGGTAACTGCTTGTCAGTGATGAACTGGTGTCCGCGGTGTTATTCGAAGTGGAATTTTGGATAAAATGGATAGTAGCCAAGATCCTAGAGCTCAACACCATGAATTATTTTTGCAAGAAATCGAAGGCATCGATGATTATTGGGGACCAACATTCAGGTAATCGCTATTCTGTACAATTTTTGCGAAGGGGTGTGTCTGCGAATTGTAAATCCGCGGGGTTGGAGCTGCGCAGGTGCACCCCAATTCGATTAAGGATTTTGGTGCTTGGGGGGGTTGAGTGATTTTCAACTGAAAGGAGTCCAGAATTTGCTTTCGTTTGTGAAATAAACTGTTAAAATGGAGGTTAGGGGAAATTTGGGTAGTTGAGACTTGAAACAATTTTCAGTCCTGGAAAAAAAGAAATGGAAAATTCAGAATCGAGGATGTCAGTGAATGGGGTTGGCACCCAACCTAAGCATGAACACTTGTTGTATGAATTGGAAACAACAGATACAAGCAGTGTGGGATTAGTAATAAGGTATTAATTAAAAAGCTTACTTCTTTGTTTTGGTTTGGTTGTTTTCGTCTCCATTATTTGAAAAGTTGCAAGATTAGTTATTAGAAAATATTTAGATTAGCAAGATTTGTTTAATTGCTCAGCGTATGTTTGCTCCATATTAATTGTCATTGTATTGCAAATCATTCTTAATTTTTGGTGTGCCCTAGAAAGCCTAACACTCCTCGGAACCATCTCTGTACATCTTCATTATGATTGCCAGATTAAATAAAATTTCCAAGCATGAATTTCATCTTTACTTTAAAATTTAGTATTAATTCATGGACTGTGAAATGTTTTAGCACATCAACAAATTGTTTAGTATGTCTAGAGGCCTAGAAAATAGAAGTAGGGTCAAGAAGTTTGATCTAGGAATGACAAATCACTCGTTTTACTTTCAAATTCCCACCCCCAAAATAATATTGGAGAAAAACTCAAATGGAACCAATATATCCGAATTGATACGATACATCCAATACTTATGAAAACAGCATTATTGGAGATGATTTCTCTTTCTTATAAACAAATTTTGTAATGCCTGAATTGTTACTTGTGTAACCATTGTCTGGGTGTCCAATGGTTGTTCTTCAATGGGGCGACAGTGATTGGAAGAGAATTCCAAAAGGTGCCATGATCCACCAACACCCACTGACACTTGACGTCATTGAGGATCATACTTTCTCTACCATTACAGTAACACCACTTTTGAAATCAAACTGAAGATACTGAGTAATTATTATTTGAAAATAAAGTTTCCAGAGTTTCATTTTATTTTTATTATATCTACTGCAGATGTGAGTGGGGAAACAATGTGTATATCAGAACTATTGCATTAAAGAGAGGTATCATGCTATCTTTATAACTTTAAACAAATGTCTTATTAGCTCATTGTTTGTTTAATATTGCCTGACATCTGAAGATCTGTACATAAAATTTTTGATTTAACGATGGTGACTCTGCCCTGCAAATGACAGCATGCGCATTTTTGCACATGACCATAAAAGAATTATTATTTTTATTAAACAGAGACAAACAAATTCAGGTTGTGAACTATTAGAGGACTTTTTTAATGGTAGTCAAAATCTGCTAGAAGATCCCTTTATAACATGGATGTACTTGTGAGCATGTGTACTTTGGATGAAGATTATAAATTCTAACATAGAAGAAACTTTTTAAAACTGTCTTAACATTCATCAATTAATTCTATATCCCTGACATATTGGGGGTTAAAATATTCTAATATTGTGAATAAATAATTTTTGTGTATTAATGGAAGTAGAGGGTCACTTTCTTTTCTTGTATTTCTTAGTGGGAAAAAATATATTAGCAAATGGAAATTGAGTTAAATATTAATTCAAAAATACTTGATAGTTGAAAATTTTAAATTTAGGACATTTAGGAAAACGTAAACAGTGAAGTTTTTAATCAGGAAAATAAATTACTCGAGTTCTTGGCCAATTGCTTTGTTTTGAAATTTCATGTAGAAATAATTATTTTCAGTAATAATTGTATTCGTTGTGAGCAATTTTTGTGTTTTAAATAGTGTATCATTATAATTTTGTGTTTTGTTGTACTACATGTAATAAATCTACAAAATAGAATTGGTTTTTGTTTTTTTTAATTTCTATTTTTGTGCTAATTTTCTCTTTCACTTAGGTTCAAAAACAAAAGTTAGTATATGGCTAATGTTAAAAATAAATATATTATGTGATTTAAGTGCAACTAATTGTTTTTAATAAGTTCCTTCAAATTTTAGAGAGAAGAAATGTGAATTTTTTTAAAAGGAATTTTCAAGCTGGCTACTAACTGTAGAAATTAATGATTGACTTTTGTGTGAATGTTCTGTTAATGGGATCGTTTTTTGAACAAAGTAGAGCCAGGATTTAGATGCAGAAAATTTGTCAAATATGCAGTATAATTTTTTTTTTAATAAAAAGCAATCCAAAGCTAAGAAATTTTGATTGTGGTGTTACAAGGTGCTTCATGAAATGGAAAACATATGAATTACTATGTTTCACAATTTCAATGAATATGTGTAATTTTACTTTAGATCAATTTTTATTTTCTCTATTGTTTAGCATATTTATGTTCACATGACAAAATTTGAAATTGCGACAAAAATAAAAAATTGCTTAATATTGATGCCCTTCATCTTCCCAAAAATTTCACCTAATATGCAGACTATATTCAGTAACCTCTAAACATACGCAAAGTGGAATTCGGCAAGAAAATTGTCAATTGGCTTATTCATAAAGAAATTGTGTTGTTGCCCCATCAGCGACTAGCACAATAAATAAGTATTTACCGACAAATTTAGGTTCAAGTAATCAGCTACTCTAAATAAAATAAGGCAATGTTAGATTGTTTGTGAGATTAGGAATTTATATTTTGCCCTTCTTGTCTTAATTAACCTTGTTTTTATTAATGTGTAAGAAGATTTTAAAAAGCGGAGATTAACAGTAAAAGAAGCAACAATAAAGTGTTCTTTGTAAGATTCTAATAGTCTATTTAAGCGCAACGTGCTTCAATTGTAATGTTAAATCAATTTTTGAAAAATCCTAAAAATACTGAATGTGCTAGATAAAAGGAATAATTATTCATTTCTAATATTAAAAAAAAAGTGAAAATTGTGCTGTATAGTACAGGGAGAAGTGCAATTGTTCAGGAAAATGTACAGATGTAGATTACAGTCTCAATGCCCATAGATTGTTGAACTTGGTAAAGATCTAAGAAACTACATGTATCATGGTCTGAAAAAAACAGAATAGCGAACCAGGTATATGAATATTGTTCTAATATAAATTTTTTTGGAGGATCTATAATATCAATTTTGTCAAATAAAAAAATATTATACTTTCCAAACAATGATATATTGTATTTTGATTATATACTTCGATCGTTTTTGTTCAACTGATGTATTGTAATTCTATTACAGTTTCATGATCTTAATTCTAATTATATGCATTGATCATTTTTTTGCTTAATAATGATTCTTGTAAAATTTGTTATTGCTTTAAAATTTAATATATGAATTGTTACTTACTTGTACAAAGCCTTGGCATAAATATATAAAATGAATTTTAAAAAAATGTCTGAATTTCTCCGTGAATTCATCGAAATACAGAAAGAAAATTATCAAGTTTAAGAGCTCTAGCTCCACATAAAACATGAATTTTAATGAAAATCTGGTCTTTATGACTCTGGTTTGTATATGTCCTTTAAAATAAGGGATCATTCAGTCTTTCTGTGTTTTGCCCCATTGTCCTGAAAACCTTTGTCATGACAGCAAAATGTCCTTTTTTTGTTTCTAAAAATGTGTTGCAAAAATACTCATTATAGTTTTCTACTGAAGAAAAAAAGCTGTTGAAAATCAATTTTTTTTTCAATTTGGTTAATTTCTCTTTTTTAAAATTTTTAAAGTTTTTTCTTTTTTAAATAATTTATTTCTTAACTTTTCATACCCTGATTTCAAAAGCAACATTCCGGCCATACAACAGCACTTTTTGGTTACAGCTAGGCATGATTCCTGTTGACCAGTGTGATAATAAAAATAGAAAATAAAAGAGAACCTCTAATAACTAGATGAATGTATTTTGATATTTTACAATTATTTAAAGAGAAAAATGAAGTGTCCTGTATTTTTTTTCACAATATTTGAACCCTATGTATGACATACCTGGAAAAAGTTTGTAGTATTTTACACTTCCATGCTATTAGTCTTGTTGCAGTACTTACTGGTATTAATGTGCGTACACAATACATTTCATCCTCAGTAAATAGATACAGCAGGAGCTTCATGGCAGATAATTAGAGCAGGAAGAATATGCTGATAGGACATTTATGATACTACACTTCCGTGGGCCTAAGGATAAAACTTACAGCAGTCTGTTTTTAGTGTCAAATTGTATACAGAAGTAACTATGTCTCATTTTCAGTTTGATGACTTTTCATTGCAAGAGTCTAGTTTTGTTAGAAATTTTCAAAAATATCCATTTGAACTTGAAATCCTGTAAGAATTATTGTTGTTGTTTTTGTTTTTTATTACAAATTATTTCATTATCTTTTTTTCAGAGCTATTTATGATGGAGATGAACATCAGAAATTTATGGAAAGGCTGGATGCTCGAATCAAGAGCCATGACAAAGATATTGAACGCATGTGCAACTTTCATTATCAGGGATTTATTGACTCTATTAGAGAACTACTTCAAGTGAGATCTCAGGCAAAGAGACTCAATGTATGTTACTGATTCTAAATTTTCAATGTCTTTAGCTGTTTATAAAGATTGAGTGCATCACATTATTGATTACATGTGTGATTTATGTGACTATGGTTTTTTCAGAGTGAAGTGGTTCAATTAGATGAAGACTTGCAAGAATCAGTGTCAAATGTTTTATTAAGAGGAGAAGAATTGGTTCAAGCACGTAAAGTAGAGAGTAACATAGCTTCTGCTATTGAGAACTTGTCTCTCTGTTTGCCAGTACTAACAACATATGCGAAGTTACAAAGACAAATGAAAGAAAAAAGGTAAAGAATAATTAAATATTTTTGAACTGAGATAACGTTGAGTTAAATTTGCTTACCAAAGCTGATCAACATACCTCTAAAATTACTAGGGTAAGCCATAACAAAATGATGAAAAAACATCCAATTCTCATATTAATGTGTCATATAGTACACAGTTGCTTTAATACCAAATATTAAGTTATTTTTTTACTTTCTCGCTTTACGAGAAAGTTACGTAACCGTGCGCCGGAAAATGGCGAACTTTCGCAAGAAAAGCTCTTATTGCCGAGCTCTGAAAACGAGGAAGTGGATAAATCCTGTTGCTAAATTTAGAAAAAAATCCAATAACACGTGGTGTCGCCAGAAATCTTGTTTTATTTGTTCTTGATACCGAAACTACGTTTGACGGCAAAACGTCCGTCTGTGGTCAACGCGAACGCCTAAACCGTTCAGCCTATTTCTTCAAAATTGATATTCCCCAATCGATCTGAATGAACTCGTGGCTTTGTTAGTTTCAAACGGATATTTTGATTTTTGAGGGTACTTCACATGAAGACTCAAACATTTTCAAAATTTTCTCAAAAACTGCACCAATTTTTTTGATATTCTTTTTTGTCTTCGGATAGCGTAAATAATACTTAAGATAATAATGGTGGTCTCATATTCCTTGAAATCTCAGGTTTTTTGAAAATTGAAAAAGCGCATTTTTTTTTTTTTGCCCGTCTTCCTACAATTATAATATTGAAGATAAAGATTTTTTACTTAATGAAATCTATTCCTTGAAGACAGATCTTTAAATAAGTTCATTTTCAATTTTTCAAAAATTTGAGTTGTTTTCGTGTAATTTCGGGCGAAATATTGGCATTTTTCGCCTAAAAAAATCGCCATAATTTTTTTCAGTTAATTTTCTCCTGTTTTGTAACAAGGGGCGTCAAAAATACGGTGCCGGTCCCATTTTCGGCTAAGGTTTCATTTTTTTGAAATTCCCTAAAAGTTAACATTTGAAAACTACAAAATGGGAGGTAGCGATTTTTGTTTTAAACAGCCTAATGGAAAAAATCAGTCTTAAAATAGGTAATGTATCGTTTTTTGAGAAAACGAGCTAATTTTGCTTAATTTATGCATATAAAAAATTTAAAAATAGCGCCAATTTTGTTCTTTTAATTTTCTCCCCGTGTGTAATAAAGGACGGTAAAGAATATGGTGCTACTCCCATTTTCGGCTATTCGGTTTTTTGCAATTTCCCAAAAAGTTAACATTTGAAAATTGGAGGTAGTGAATTTTGCTTTAAACAAAGGGGAAGGTTCAAGTCTGGCTCGGGGATTTTTATTTGTCACAATTCTGTTACCACAGAAAATTATTGAGAATTCCAGAAACTTTATTGATAACCATTTGAGGGAATTTTAATCACAAATACAATTAATTAAGATAAATAGGCTAGAAGTGTCTACGTGATTTTCGAATTTTCAACTTTAAAACGATTTTTCTCATCTCTTGTTGGATTTGTAAAACGTATCAAACAATAGTTGTAAAATATCAAATCAATAGTTGCCTTCCTGTGCATGTGTATGAACCTATCAATAAATAAACATGGAATTTAAATGCAATAAATTCTGTACCCATGGAACCAATTTAGATATCCCTAACGGTTCCGAAATTCTCGCCTTACGAAGTTCTCGTATGAAAACAAAGTTATAGAATCGTGCGCCAGAAAAGGGCGAATTTTTGTCAGAAAAACTCTTATTGCCAGGCTCTGGTAACGAAAAAGAGGATAAATCATGTTGCTAATTTTGGAAAAAACTAATCGTGCTATAGAATGGCACAGACTTTCTCGCACTAGAAAATGTTCTAATCTCATTAGTCTGGACTAGCTTTCCGGTTGTGCCTGATTCTGTAACCAGCCTTCTTCGTTGGTTGCCAAACACATTTTTTTACATTTCTCATTTTTTTTGCTCCTTAATGCTGCAACTGAAACCTTTAGGTGTTATTTAATATAGATGTGTACATCCGAGTCCGACCCGGATGGCCGATGTCGTTAAATGGCGAGTACAGATTCATCCTTTCGCGCCTAAAGGAAACGAGGTCGAATCCCATTCAGGTATATTAATTTAATGAATGTGATGTTGCACAAAACCATTAAGGACACGAGAAAAATTATTGAAAATCATTTGAAGCACTTCTACTCAAAAAATACAATCAATACATATAAATAAACCGGACGTGTCGGTACGTGCGTCTCCAATTTGCAATTTTTAAATATTTTTTCAACTTTTTACATTCTCGTATACGTACGTATATACGGAGTAATATGCGTAGTAAAGAGAAAGTTATCTAATGCTGCGGAAATTCGATTTCGAGATTTCAATGGAAATACACGTTTTGGGGTCTACCGATACCGAAAAACTGGTTTTTCCAAAACGTCCGTCCGTCTGACGGTCAGTCCGTGTGACGGTCCGTTCGCCGCTCCGTCCATTCGACGTTCGGTCCGTTCGACGTTCGGTCCGTTTGACGGTCCTTCCGTTCGTCGGTCGGTCCGTTCGACGGTCCGTCCATCTGCGAGTCCGTCCGTCCGAGCGATCGTCTGTCGTCTCTGCCCGTCTGTCCATCAGTGCACTGCCTGTCCGCCAGTGCATTCGTCTGTCTGTTCGTCCATCTCTGTTCGTCTGTCCATCTGTATCTGTCCGTCCGCCTATCAAGTGATTGTCTTCTAGTTCTTCGCCGAAGCCTGTTGCCTTCGCGTGTTGTCTGCCGCTTTGGGTAGCAAAGAAGTGATGCTGCGTATGAGCATTCCGGGAGTTCTTTTGGGTTCGCAAAATATTATTAATAGCCTTTGCTACATGAGAATGTAGCGCTGTTCATTTTTAATACAAAAAATCTGGATCTTATTACTCCTGAGGAAGTTTGTTTCCCATTGTTTTAATTGTCTGGTGTACGGAACTGTTTACTCTGGCTGCCAGCCGTCGGTGTTTTGGCTTATCCCAAAATTCTCTGAGATACCAGATATCCAGTTGCATCCACGATTGATTTCAGTAATATCTAGATATTTAACTGGGGTCTCTACAATCTCATTTAAGGCGGAATTTGCTGTCTCTATCACTCTCATAGCTTTGGCATTTTCATATATTCTCTTGAACGGTGCACGAGATTCGGATGAAAGTAGACGAGCTCGTTCTATCTCGCGTCGAAGGAGGTTCCGAATTATGTCCTTATCTTGTGATTGATAGGCAGATGAGTTTTCACCACTGACGGAAGTATCACTGGGATAAAATGAACCTTGGAGACGACCATATTTCTCCAGGGATATTAGATGATTCCAAATGTTCGTCATGTAGGTAGTTCAATCCAAGAACATACTCCCCATTTCTCTGAGTGTGTAAGATGTTCTGCTGTGAATTTTCCACTGCTGAATATGTATCGGCAATGACTGGTAAGTTTCTTAGAATCTAGGGTATGTCTCATATCTAGGTGCCGCTTTCTCCATATCTTGAAAACTTATAGTTCTGACCCCCATTTTACGCTTTTGCATTGTTAAAGCACCTCCTTTAATTCATTATGTGTCATTGTTTGACAACGGCTTCGAGCAATTGTCATCACTGGGTCTCTGGGACTAACATCCGTACGATAGCCAGACGTCAAGGTGACATTAGCTCGGTTTCTGCGCAGGTATGGGACATCGAGGAACGTTAAGATGCATTACATTTCTTGTACTATCCATTTTGCTAATTGTTTTGAAGAAAAGCTTCTCAGGAAGCGAGTTCAGTTCACAGATCTCACATAACCCCTGGGTGAACTGTTTTTCCTGTTATCCTTTACTGCGAACGACAGTGGCTTCGGAAAACCCTCCGCAGAACCCAGCAAGAGTCCCTCCGATCGCCAGTCGACATTATTCAACCCTACGGGATTTTACCTGGTTGCTGAAGGTAGCTTACTTCGCTGGCTAATATAACGTACGGGCCTCCACTCTATCCGTGGCCTGTTGTGCCAACCCAGTGTCCCTTCTGTACCTTCCATGCGTTGTTGTTTCCTCCTCCTTAGTGATGTCTTCTCCTTAGCGACGTCGTCTAGGAGGAGCAATGAGACAAGAAAAGGGCGTAACGAAACAAGAAAAAGGTTCAAGGAGGAGGAGGAAGTCGACACTAAGAAGGAGGAAGAAGAATCTAAGGAGGGGAAGACAACACGGAGGACGGGGAGAAGACAACGTCGCTGCGGAGAGGACGACGTCGTCTTCTCCCCGTCCTCCGTGTTGTCTTCCCCTCCTTAGATTCTTCTTCCTCCTTCTTAGTGTCGACTTCCTCCTCCTCCTTGAACCTTTTTCTTGTTTCGTTATGCCCTTTTCTTGTCTCATTGCTCCTCCTTCTCCTTCGCTTGCGCTTCCTTCTCCTTCGCTTGCGCCTCCTTCTCCTTCGCTTGCGCCTCCTTCTTCGCTTGCGCCTCCTTCTTCTTTGCTTGCACCTCCTGCTCCTTCTTGCTTGCGCCTCCTTCGTTTTTGCTTGGGCATTTTTCTCCTTGGCCTGCGCATGTTTTTCTTGCTTGCGCATGTTTTTCTTGCTTGCGCATTTTTTCTTGCGTCTTCTTTTCTTTTTCTTGCGTCTTCTTTTCTTTTTCTTGCGTCTTCTTTTCTTTTTCTTGCGTCTTCTTTTCTTTTTCTTGCGTCTTCTTTTCTTTTTTCTTGCGTCTTCTTTTCTTTTTTCTTGCGTCTTCTTTTCTTTTTTCTTGCGTCTTCTTTTCTTTTTTCTTGCGTCTTCTTTTCTTTTTTCTTGCGTCTTCTTTTCTTTTTTTTTTCTTGCGTCTTCTCTCTTCTCTTTTCTTTTTCTTCTTTTCTTTTTCTTGCGTCTTCTTTTCTTTTCTTTTTTCTTGCGTCTTCTTTTTCTTTTCTTTTCTTTGCGTCTTTCTTTTCTTTTTTTTCTTTTCTTGCGTCTTTCTTTTCTTGCGTCTTCTTTCTTTTTCTTTTTTCTTGCGTCTCTTCTTTCTTTTTCTTTCTTTCTTTTCTTTTCTTTTCTTTTCTTTTCTTTTCTTGCGTCTTTCTTTTCTTTTCTTTTCTTTTCTTTTCTTGCGTCTTTCTTTTCTTTTCTTTTCTTGTGTCTTTCTTTTCTTTTCTTTTCTTGCGTCTTTCTTTTCTTTTCTTTTCTTGCGTCTTTCTTTTCTTTTCTTTTCTTGCGTCTTTCTTTTCTTTTCTTTTCTTGCGTTTTTCTTTTCTTTTCTTTTCTTGCGTTTTTCTTTTCTTTTCTTTTCTTGCGTTTTTCTTTTCTTTTCTTTTCTTGCGTTTTTCTTTTCTTTTCTTTTCTTTTCTTGCGTTTTTCTTTTCTTTTCTTTTCTTGCGTTTTTCTTTTCTTTTCTTGCGTTTTTCTTTTCTTTTCTTTTCTTGCGTTTTTCTTTTCTTTTCTTTTCTTGCGTTTTTCTTTTCTTTTTTTTGCGTCTTTTCTTTTCTTTTTTTGCGTCTTTTCCTTCTTTGCGTCTTCTTTTCTTTTCTTTTTTTGCGTCTTTTCCTTCTTTGCGTCTTCATTCCTTGCACCTTGCGCCCTTTACCCTCTATTGCGATGTGTCGTTGGCGGATTTCAATCAGAGATTTATCAGAAGTCAGACATTGCGTGAAAGAAAATTCAACTCCAAAGCGATACCTTTGCCAGTCTGCTCCGAGCAGTACGGGCGTCAGGTTCGCTTTCTCCTACCCGTTAAGTGCCTGTGTCTCGAAACGCGGTGGAATCGTCACTCGAGGAAAGTTATGCCGTAAAGTTTTGTTCAAAATTAAAATCTCTTGTGAAGACCCACCAATTGATTGTTCAAGCTTATGGGATCATTGCTCTATCATATTCCCAAGTTTTGAGGTGGTTGAAAGCGTTTATGCAGGATGAGGTGGTCGACGAACCCCGCGCTGGATGACCTTCAAGCAACTCAGTCGACAACTTGGCGCGTGGGCGCGATCTGTCATTTCTGGGGATAAAAGATGTTTTAAGTACGATCCAGCAACAAAACGTTAAAGCTCCAGAAAGCCATCGCAGCGTTCCCAAAACCGAAAAAAAGCAAAAACGGGCAAGTGAAAGTGAAAACAATGTTGATTGATTTTTTTCGATGTCAAATGTGTGGTCCACAGAGAGATTGTTCAAGGACAAACCATGAACGTTACCTACTACGTCAATGCGGTAGAAAGACAGCGAAAAAGGTTTATCCAAATGAAAAAGGATATCGCCGCTACCACCAAGCCTTACACCAATGCACGTTCGAAGTATCAGGGGAAGTACTACTTGACAACACAGCCCCAACTCCCAACTTCCCTATCGTCCAGACACGGCACCGGTAGACTTCTTTTTCTTCTCAAAGATCAAGACCGCCCTGAAAAGAATCCGTTTGGATCGATTGATGCCATCCAAGACGCCATGAGGAGGGCCCACCCCGAGGTCCCCATTAAAGCCGAAGGACAAGTACCGTGCGTGGGAGTCGCTGTAAAAAGTGAATGGATGCGCAAGGGAACCACTTCGAAGAATATGAAAAGTTTGTAACAGTGTCTTCGATATATTGGTTTAAAAAATGCATTACTTCCTGTTCACATCTTATCTAACAACTCATTAGAGAAATGTTTTGACTCATCTAAGAAGTGCGAACGAAGGATGACTGCAGGAATTCACAGAGGGGAAATGCAATGATATTTATGTTCATTTCATTTGGTAAATACTGCCAAGAAGCTCATTCGCAATGTCGTAATTGGCATAATTTGGAAAATAACCCCAAAACACTTTCATTGAGACAAGTAAAATTGCCCCCGATAAGGATTTCGATGGCGGCAGCGCGAGCAGTGAAGGGAGCAAGCATGAACTCTCGAACCCGATCCACCGTGCTCGAACGATTGCTCGACCAGAGGCCACTGGCAGTAGAAAGCCCTCTAGCGACTTCTACCCTTCCTGCGGGAGGTTGTTTTTCCACAGAGGGCAGGTGTCAAAGAGAGGTACAGTACCTGGAAGGGAAGTCGAATCTAACGACCCAGCCGAGGAGGAACACCTCCACCTTCCTGTTTCTGACATCATTTCTCTCACTGAACTTATGAACATAGTTATTGACGTGCACGGAAACACTAATTCTCACGCTCGCGCTCCCACATTCACTCCCACACTCGCTCACTCCCACACTCGCTCGCTCCCACACTCGCTCGCTCCCACACTCGCTCGCTTTCGCTCCCGCTCCTACAGTCTCTCGCTCCCGCTCCCACAGTCTCTCGCTCCCGCTCCCACAGTCTCTCGCTCCCGCTCCCAGTCTCTCGCTCCCGCTCCCACAGTCTCTCGCTCCCGCTCCCAGTCTCTCGCTCCCGCTCCCACAGTCTCTCGCTCCCGCTCCCACTC